>JBBPMA010000255.1:0-33352 GCA_038090075.1 Xanthoconium purpureum | reverse complement strand
CCCCTTCTTTCTTGCCTTCTGCTCACACTACACCGCTCGTCTACTCGCCGTGCCAATCGAAGCCTTGGTCTTTCCTCTCCCTCTTATCGACGAATACACCAAGATCAAGTGACGCACGTAGCTGCTGCTGCTGCGTTTGCCTACCGTGGACTGTGTAAGCTAACGTCAAACAATGAGTGAGTGTGCATTGTCAGTGAAAGCGATGCTGATTAATATTTGCTCAGGTCACCCAAGAACAATCACGCTCGATAAGAGCATATCCATACGTTCACTCGTTTTCTTGGAGGATAACAAGCATCTTCTAAGTGCTGGGTCGGATGGGCTAATCCGGCAATGGCGTATCGAGGATGGAACGGAGGTTGAAGCTCAGCGACTCAAAGCCAGCGAGATGCTGGGAATGGCTCTCTCCGCCGATGGCAACTGGATCGTCAGTAGCGGGTTGAAGGTGGCCAATCTCTGGAACAGGAAGACTCGCCAGATCGCCCTCACGGTGGGAGAACATACAGATTGGGTGGATACGGTTGATTTCTCCCCCGATTCGACCAGATTTGCGACGGGTTCCAGGGACAAGAGGGCGATCATCTGGAACATCTCGAACGGGAAGAAACTCATCGGTCCGCTCGAGCACAGCTATTCCGTGTCGTCGCTGCGGTTCTCCCCCGACGGAAATCGCCTCGCCGTCGCCGTGTACACCGCCGAGTTGCGAATATACAATGCAAACAATGGTCAGTTGATTGCAAACATTGCCGTCCAAATGCTTTACATCAATACCGTCGCCTGGTTGAGTGATTCCCAGAACATCATCGCCTTGTCCTCATATACCGTGCTCAAACACATTTGCGTTGACACGGGCGTCAAGTTCCTCTCTGAATGGACAATACCGGGCTCGAGCATCGACGGCCAGGGATGTTGGAACTTCATTGCCGTATCCAGCAACGGCAAATTCGTCGCTTCCTTCTATTGTCGTTCTCTCTCGTTTTGGGATACTTCCACGCATGTGCGGTTTGGCCCTGTCTTCGATCACCCACAGCACCCAAAGCTGTCCTCACTCGCACTTTCGCCGGACAATAACTATGCTGCAACTGGCAGCGCCGACGGAGTAATCACCATACACGATCTCACCGATATCATCCCTTCGTCTCATCGTGGCGATGGAGGTGTTGTCGTTCCACGACCACCCGGTACTACTACTCCACCGCCGCCCGATACTACTACTCCCCGGCCACCCGCCAGTACTCCACCACCGCCCGACGCCAACACTCCACCACCGCCTGACACCAGCACTCCGCCCGACACTGATACTCCACGACCCCCTGACACCAGTATTCCAGGGCGTATCCCTAATGGGACCTACCGCATCAAGAGCAACACTGGCGAACTATACATGACCCGTTCGCAAAGCGAACCCGGCTCGATCATAGTCCAGCCATTGGATCAGTCCAATGTTACTCAGAGGGTGCGTCATCTCTCACTGTTAGTCAGCCCACGTGATTATTTAAGCGACTGCTCCGGACAGTGGAACGTTTTGCTTATCGCCGATGGCGACTACGATATCAGGGGGAACTCAGACACCGAGTCGTTGATCGTCGGGAGCGGCGGTAGACTAGCTGTAGGACGGAAGGATACTGCTTGGAACTTTGACGGTAGGGGAGATGCATACGTGTCTGTTTTTGCCCGTCGTCGTTCATATCGTATACTCACTCCTCTGCAGGATCGGGAACGCTTTCGATGCCAAGGCCATACAACTCGCGTCGGATCGTCAAAACGTAAGTCATTTATATTGGAGAAGTTGCGTTCGTGTAGCTTACCTAATGGTTGTTCATAGGTCTCAGTTGCCTCTCGCACTGTCGGTGTCGTTGAAATCATTTGACACGTACTTGTACTGACATTTGACCACAGAACAACCCAAACCAGCGTTGGGTCCTGGAACGAGTTGGCGAACATGCGCAACAAAGCTCAGAGGTGGCTTAATTCGACGAAAGAGATGACGCTGCAAATACTCGCGCTGCGCATTTTCTTGATTTCTTGATAGCTTGACGTCGATGTGTACACTTGCAAGATTGTATTGGCTTGTGGCCTCCTTAGATAAGATCGGAATAACTAGCTTGTTTTCTGTTTGACCCGCCTTGTAACTAGGTAAATTGATGTGCAGAAACGTGAATGTCCTCGCAGGTCCAACGTCTGTTTTCACTCCTGACTGAATCAGCGGTCCTGCCGCGCGCAAGACTGACATGTCCGAGTTCGCTGACTTCGCGTACCGGCTTGTAAATTTTGGCGCCAAAATGTGGCTGTGCACAGCGGTGAATATCATTTCCACCGACGCCTTCCTTTACCTCGAACTTTCAACAAGTCAGTACTACCACCTCATCGTAATGCCCGAATATCTGCCAGACGGACGTTTTGAACGCCATCATACACACAGGGGTGAGGGCTATTTGTTCTCTCCACTCCCGTAACTCATCCTGGACCATTCTCCTGGTCGCCCCACGTTTGTCATTCTGGGCGGCTCAAATTTTTTAACAAAAAAAAATGAAAAACGCAACCTCGCAACGAACGTAATTAGCACGGGACAGGGGAGACAGCAGGTCTCGCTCTCCGCAGCGGGGCAGCCATCGACGTGAGAGAGACGAGGACAGGTACAGGCGTCGAGAGCGTCGGCGCTCCAGGTCGCGTAGTCCGCACCACGCTCACAAGCGCAACGACGGCCAGAAAAGGGTCAGTGTACGCTTTGTACCCTGTCATTTGATGCTTAGAACCGTCTCAGGGGCGAGGCGACGACGCCCGTCGTGGCCGCGATGAATCCGTGGTGCCCAGTCAGAGCAGAGCCCGTAGTGTTGTACGTCCTTGGAAATGACTGCGGGGATCCGATCATTGACCTCAAAAGGTGCACGTGTGACGTGGCCAATTTGCAGACCCCAACAGGCCGTTGCAGTGGGAGTCCTTACTCGTCGGCTTCGTTTGCCTCGACCGAGTCTCTGCGCGCTGTCAAGCGCGATGGTTACAAGTCGAGGTCACGTTCTCGCTCATACGAACGGAGCTACACTCGTCACCGCTCGCGATCGCGCAGCCGTGAAGGGGAACGGCGCAAGTCGAAACACAAGGAAAGGGACCATGATAGGAAGAGGCGTTACCGGGACAAGGAGAAAAAGAGGGACAAGGATGAGAAACGCAGCGTGTTGACGGGGAAGAAGGTAACCCATTTATGTTTCTAATCCACTTGATCGTTGTAATTGATCGCCGTTCCAGATCAAATTGAAGGTCCACAAGGATTCGAGAGACTTGGAGATGGACGCAAACAGAGAGGACCTTTTGCAATTCCTGAATTCTACATTCGAATAACAATTCTTTACTTGTTCTTGGCACCTATGATTTTCTTTTCTTACATGTCTGTTTGCTTCACGGTCAATCGAGGACATTTTGAGCCACTTTTATGATTGTCGTCACTGACTATTATTGCTTCTCAAAGCAGCTTCGGGTTATCTCGAATTACTTGCTACATCTGAACCACGGTCCATGGCGTGTCCAGCCCTGATAACTTTGGACTTCTAGGCATCCCCTCCGGTGTTAAACAGCTGATCAGCACCCGAATTCGATTACCGTCATTAAGTAATGTATCGGCGGGTTCATTGCGCCCGTTTCAAGTTTCCCTTTCATGGTTGCTACCACGGGTAAAGGTAAGAACGCTCCACGTCTCCTTCCACCCAAGCCACCCTCCCCGCAGCGCCATACGGACGATAGGACTCACTCATCACCTCTGATGTTGCCATCTTGTCTGTATGTTATCCAACCCCCCGCGTTGAACACTTTGAGAACACAATTGCTGCAGAATATCGTGCTTGACGACGTGCTAGTCGACTTTATCACAAGCGTCGTTTATTACCTTGAAGAGTGCCCCGATGACGAGGGGCGTTGCGTTATCGTGGACACAAAGGCTCGAAAGGACGTCTTGCCGTCGCCCTACATCGCGCGGGACACCGTACAGGGGTACGGAGGTGCCGCTGCGATCGTCTTCGATGGCGTTATCTACTTCTCCAACGACTCTAGGGATACGTCTAACCCTGACAATGCCATTTACGCCATCAACCTCAACCTCAAGGATGAACCAGCCGTTGTTCTGTAGGATCATGCTAGGTAATGACTCGTACCACTCATCCCACCTATCAAACGCCGTCAATAGTCGATCCCGAGTGCCGATATGCCAACTTTGCGGTGCACCCCACACAAACCCGCTTGTTGGTCACTACATGCGAAGACCACGTCATCGATGAACCCGGAAAGCGTTATCGATGCGCTCCGCGTCGTCGATGCGAACACGGGCTCTGGCCGTTCTCATCGACGGCACCGACTTTTACGCCACCTGGGTGAAGGAGATGAGGTCGTTTGACCTCCCCAAGCACACCTGTTCCCTAGCAAGACTGCTAGGGCAGCGTCAGAGGAACATGTCGCGCGGAAGTTTTACCTTGGCGAAAGTCATCATTGGTATCTCGTGTCTACGATCAAGGACGCACTCCAGCGCGAGTTCGCATGGTACGATAAGTTCGGAGCTTTTGTGCTTGTACGATTGACTGTGGCTAGGGGCGTGTAAGTGTGTTGTCTGACCAGGCGAACTTTGGGGGTGTGCATGCACGGTTTTCCGGGGGTTTTGAGCAGATGTAGATCCACACGTGTATACTAATACATATCCATCCCAACTCATTAGACTCGTTAGGGGTACAGTAAAGGCTACTTCCATCCCTCCTCCTGGTCCAAATTCAGCTTCCGAACATCTACCCGCTCGAGTTCTGCATAGTACTCCCTGACATTTGGGTCTGCGTTCCGTTCCAGCTTGATCAGGGATTCAATCATTTCCAACGCCGCGTCCCGCCCGACACCGTCGACGTATCCCTGGATGTCACTGTGGACTTGATGCATCACACAAGACTCGTGGTACGTCTGATAAGCAACTTTGATCGCTCGGCGGGTGAGCTTGTTGTGGTCGCGACCGGTCAGAATGAAGAGGGTCTTCATGATGTGAGTCATATCGACGATAAAAGTCATGAATATTGGCTGCACGTTCTTCCTGTTAAGCCTAGGGTCATTATCGCCTTCGTTAAAAGATGTGTCAACGACGTACATGTTTTGGTAGAGAGTATAGAACCACGCAGCAGCAGCAGCGACAACAACCGTGCCCACAACGACGGGGATAATAACCGGAGCTGCGGGGTTCGCTATGATAGCTAGCAAGCCGGGAATGGCGCTTGCCAGAGAACTGCCCCCTGAAACACTGGCAAGGAATGCCCATGAGCACGGAGGTGCTGCTAAATAGAATAGCTCACAAGAGTTTGGCGATGTTCCTCTTTGGGGCTGGGCGTGTCTCTATTTCTCGCGCCATTTCGACAACGAGCTTCTTGAAATTATCATCGGCCAGACGCTATGGAGATGTTGTAAACAGCTTCGTGGTAATCGTCGGAGACATTACATACGCAATTCGGGTCATTGAAGTTCCAGACGGCGGTAATGTCAGCATGAATTACAGAGAGACACTCCCATATCGTGTGCCCCTCAAAGTTAGGATTGGTCCCCAACGTTTTCCAGTATCCTGTAACGTATAGTCAAGATTGATGCGGTTTCTAATAAAAAGACCAAACTTTGTTTTCCGACACTGCAGAGATATCAGGATGCGACATCCCGTGTACTGGTAAGAGGGGACTTACTTGATGCACCCTTGGATTTTAAGATGAGGGTCAA
The DNA here is from genome assembly GCA_038090075.1 of Xanthoconium purpureum. Classification (NCBI taxonomy): domain Eukaryota; kingdom Fungi; phylum Basidiomycota; class Agaricomycetes; order Boletales; family Boletaceae; genus Xanthoconium; species Xanthoconium purpureum. The sequence continues at coordinate 27,625 of JBBPMA010000255.1, read as the reverse complement.
CTCTTTGGGCCATCACTACCGATGTGGCTTGTGCTCCAGGCGTTTCGTATGTCTCGACTGTGGCTTGTGCTCTAGATGTTTCACGTGTCTCGACTTGACGGTAAGTCATGTTGACCAGCTTTTCGAGGGTGTACTTGTAAGATTGCGCAGCTGCCGAGGTTTATTCAGCGCAATATTATGGAAATGAAATCCATACAGGCTTACTCGAAACCACGGCGTGTGGAAGAGTGTCCCCTGCGAACCGATTAATCTCGTGGTGCCGTTGTTGTACGCGAGAGTCTGCCCTGGAACGAGCTTCCTTTGCTAGATTCTGGTCCTCAAGTTGTTGACGTTGACCAGGAGCAGACGTCACCAGGTCCATGGTCACATCGTCCACAAGCGAGTCGAATTTTGTGTATACCACGGTGAGGGGTACTGTAGCAGACTTGAACAAAGACAAAAGAGATTTGAAGCAAGAGACGGACTGGTACCCATGGTTTTCTTCTTTTCCTTGAAGAAGTTTTCGGCGGCTACCTCAAGTAGCCGGTCACCAGTTCGAGGTGCTTGAACGCAGAACCAGACTGCATGCAGTTGGTCTTTGAGCGGCCCCGTTTGCCTACTTCGGATGAAGCTTTCGACAGTCTCATAGTTGCCCTTATCCCCTGGCTCGAAGCCAAGGGAATCATGAAGGATGAAGTGCTTGTTGACGAGCGACTCAAGCCCCTCTTCGATGTTTGCTTGTCCGCGAAAGAGATCTGAAGCAGACTGGGCGACCCGTGAGGCAAATACGTCGCTAACTGACTTATTAGAGGTTTACCGTTTTGTTGATCCCGAAAGTGATATTGATCAGACTTGATTTCCCGACGCCACTCTAACAGAACTTGAACGCACGGGGATGGGGGATGGGGATTATACTCGTACCTTGCCGATGACCAAGATACGGAACCTTGGATCCGGGGGTTAGTCAAGCTGATGTGGTTAGATCGCAGCAGCGGACTCACCGGGGGCATTCTTCGATGATGGCTTGGGTAGTAGGAATTAAGGTATATGTAGTAGATAAAGGTTCGGCAGGTTGGGTCGTAGGGGTGGCGATTTCGGTAGCCTGACAATTGAACGTGACACGAACGCTACCCAGAACAACTGATATTTCTGTTCGAGGGTTCTCAATGAAAGCATCGACACAGACGATAATAACCACCTTGTGTCGGATTCCCCACAGAACTCGCAAGTAGAGGTTGGATATCTATTGGTTGAGTGTGCGATATCGAGATCAATGATTTTGAGGTATATCTTAGTGTGACCGGGACCTCTGACGAGAGTTCGCTACAGCGAGAATGAGCTAGAGGGTAGGAGAGATGGGGGAATAACATACAGGTTCGAGAATTCCTGGCGTAACGTTCCGTCCTGATCACGAATTAGCTGATGTCGGCGAGGGCCGACACGAAGTTCTCCAGAGGCCAGACGCGTGGCCGAGTTGGCCGGTCTAGGGGAGACGGTGATCGCTGAACAAGTAAGACAACTGTCTTAGAAGTGACAGCAGAATCGTAGCTGGAGGGACTCACCCGTAACGCGGAGGAACGGACGGGGGTTGTTCGGTGTGGTCATGTTAGCTCAGTCCAGTGGGAGATAGGGTGGAATGACTCCGGGGTTCCACGTTGGTTGCCCAGCCTCATTGCTCCAGATAAGTACGTACCTGATGAGTCATGATGCTATTACACCATGGGGCGCAATGTATTGTCGTTGTAGCAAGTGTGTGAAACAGAACCGTAATACCAGCTGACACAACGCGTCTAGCATCGTCTATGACTCTACTCAGTGTTGCCCATCAAATCCCGCCGTGGATGGTGAAGGACACGAATCTGTGCTGGAATCTTCCTGCACAGTGCTGCACAGGGGCGACAACGCGTAGGCTGAACAATTCGAAAGGGTTCCGATGGTTGGCCCGTGGGAGCATACCCGATAAGGGTCCCTGCTGGCTTCCGCTGAGACGAAGCCTTCTTCCCCCTACCTGCCATCTCCCCCACTAGCGACCAGCCCGTTATAGGTCGCGCACGCACACCCCTTGTGGCCACTGCGGGACATACTCCCTGTGAGGCGATTGCCCGAGATGCGGTCACTGTCTACCCTGCCTACTCCCAGACGTCGCGGCTGGGAACTCCCTAAACAGCACTAGAAGGATGTCGGTCGGGGTAGCGGTCAAGCCTCCTGTTTCCCCCATCTATCCAAGTCCCGTATCACACAACGTGGTGTACGTTTCAGATCTGAGCAGCACCATATTTTTGCGCGTTGCGTCGTCTGGTCTCTTCCCGATTTTTCAGCGTCGGCGGGTCTAGGCAACGCTAGCTTCATTGGGTGAACCATTTCTCGACAAAAGTTTCTCACGAGAATATGGAACGGGGTGATAGTCTATGACTCTTCCTCATCATCCGTGTTCGCGCCGCGTCCTCAGCGATCGCGTGTCCCGCTGGTAGTACTACTGCAGTCACCACCCTCTCCGGTTTGTGCGGACAACTCAGACCCCAGTTTGTGCCATCCGCTTACCTTTTTCCTTTCCTGTGGTGATACCACCAACCGCTCTCGACGAGAATGACCAACCCTTCACTTCCACTTCGTCCAAGCTTCCGTGGTGCACCAGCTTCGTCCTCAGCCCGACTATTCATCTCCCTCGTTGGCCATCCGTGCTCCCTTTGACCCACACCGTCCATTCCAAGTTAGACATTACCACAGCGATTATCAGCGCTCTCAAAGGAAACGTTGCTGTCGTCTTCAATGACAACCCATCTGGTTCCCTGAATGCCTCTGCATCTGTATCCTCCCGCCCTTCCGTTCATTAAACGACAAGAAAATGCTGTCGGATATCAGGAAACGGAAACAAGATTGTGTACCCTTTCGATGACAGGCAAGTCTTGATGAAGACGTCCGGTCTGCTCTTCTGCTCACACGAAACGCGCGGGATCCTACATGCCCTTCAATTTCCCCCGTCCTTTGGCTTCTCACTTGGGATCGGAGCTTGGCGCCGCTGGATCTTTCTGCTTGCTTGTCCTGCAAAAGCACCGCCGTTTCGGTCTCTGCCCGCAAGTGTGGTTATCTTGTATGCCTTAACCGTCCAAGGAGCAATGGAGGGCTGACTGGTGGTGGTATAGAGACAATGCCATGCTCTCTGGTACGTCCTTGCTTGCTCGACGAGTGGGTAAAATAGGTTTATGATGTTGAGTAGTGCGTGTGTACTGTACCGACCGACGAGTTGTTCCTGTCGAAGCGTAGCGAGTCGCGTGGAGAAAAGCTCTGGCTTCGTGGTCGATCATCGGGACTACTAATGGTAGGGCTTGTAGTTTGGCTATTGCAGTCGGACTAGATAGCGTACAATAAGTGTCCCCGCCGGTTCTAGAAATTTCCGACAGAGCCAATGTTTTCTACAACTATGCTGGGATCGGCTTCATGTTTCATGCAAATCTCGCGAGCGCAACGCAAGGTGGTACTCTCCATCAAGGTCTCTTCAACGTTCTCAACTTCCACTAAAGGACGCCGTGTCGATGCTGCCGCTATCACCCACGAAGGTGTTCCGCGCTCGTACGTTCTCCTTGATCATGTGGTTCGTTATCTGGTTCTCCCGATGGCCGCTTCTCGCGCAACAGCTCGTTGGTCTAGTCGTTGAGATTTCGCACCTCGTACATCAGACCGGCTGCACACGCGTAAGCGGAACACGGGGGTGAAACCAATGCCAAAGGAAAGTAAACGTACCATCCTGACTTTTGAACACCTTGCGACTGATCTCGCGGAGGATTTCACCGCGCCAGCGTTCACATTCGTATAGGCTTTTACAGGCGCTGGCCATCTTGGGTCGTCTATAGGCTGCGCGGGTACGACAGAGCATGGGCTGGGCTGTTTCCTCATTATGCGCCTATTTCAAGGTTTCATGAGCGTGTGTTGGTTTCGAGATGTAGAATTCTGGATCCCATACCACTCAGAGGTGGCCGCGTTTGTTTTTTGAGATAAAAAAGCTAGGTCGCATAGCCAAAGTTGAGAGGCAGTTGCCCATGAACGTCATGAAAGATGCCAGTGTCCTTCACAATCGTCATTCGCCGTTGGGACAGAATTGTTTGGCTGGCGCCCATGGAGTTCAAGTTCAATTATACTTGGCGTACTCGCTTGGACACATCCGAGTCACTGCACAAACTCCGCAGTGCAGGTCGATAGCGCCCATCAAGCGACATTTCGAATTGAACTTCTAGACTTTCGTCACGAACAGGAAAGGTCCAAGGCTGTATGTACAAGCAAACACTGCGTTCGACCCACGTTCAATGAACAGCATGACACTTTCGCAGCATCTCTACAGCATGGTTGCTGTAGGCAATCCGGCATTCAATCTGCTAGCCATACCTGGCTTCGACTCTCTCTTAAAAGCGACACCCCAATCATGCCTCCTGTGTGGCTCGAAAAGCTGTAAGTCAGTCCTTCCTGGTGGCAATCTCGCTGACGGGAGTCGACCAGGCTGCGGCACAAACCACAATCCCTACGGGCCTCGAGCTTGAACTCGTCCCTATCCTTGGCGACATCGATATCGGGGGAACAGTTGAGTTGACCGCTACTCCGATCCAATTATCGGAGGCATCGCTGAAATTCGAAATCCAGATCCACGATGGTAGAAGCAGAAACCAGGTCAGTCGACCTGGCCGTATCGCCGTCAGCATGCCAAGACGACAGCTTACCATTAATCAATTACCCCAAATAGTACCCATCTCGACGCATCCGCTGCTGCCCCACGCATATTCGCCCTCGTCGTCGGCATCGACAAATACAAATCCAAAAGGTTCGGTAACCTGACTGGATGCAGAAACGACGGACAACGTTTCATCCACTTCCTGACTGGCGTCCTCGGTGTACCCTCCTCCCAGATCGTCTTCCTCGCCGACGAACAAGCGACGCAACGCGAGGTTCTCAAACAATTTGATCAATTCCTGATCAAGAACCCGGACATCCAGAGGGACGACCCGATCGTGTTCTTTTTTGCGGGACATGGGAGTCGGCCGAATGCCCCGCAAGGATGGGTGACGGAGAACAATAAGATCGAGACGCTTTGTACACATGACGTGCAGACGGTCGGGGAGGATGGAGAAGAGATCTGGGGAATCTCGGATCGCGCGATCGATGCGTTGATGCGTACGCTCGCGTTTGAAAAGGGGGATAACATCGTACGTTTACATCTCGCGTTTCATCACCGAGCGTGGCAATGACTTCTTCTAGGTTATCGTGTTCGACTGTTGTCATTCAGGCGGTCTCACGAGAGACGCAGACGACAAGAGCCGTCTACGTACGAGGTCTATCCCGCCACCCCCTTATCTCCCGCCTCCAGATCTCAATCGAGAAACCTGGTCATCCATCCCGGAAGCTTGCGCTCGCGCTGCACATTCTGTAATCCAAGATGGCTTCCGTTACAAGGCTATGGCGTCCCACGTCCTCCTCGCTGCATGCCGTCCAGATGAGCCCGCACTAGAAGACCCTGATGCAAAGGACGCGCCAGGTGGTCTCTTCACAACTGCGCTCATAGAAGGATTGCGCCGTTCTAGTCTCCACGACACTAGTTACACCAAACTATTCGAAACACTGAACCTAAGGAATGACAGACAACACCCTCAGTGCGAGGGCGTGAACAAGGACCGGCTCCTTTTCAGCGTCAACACGCTTCGCGATGGGAAAACCACGTTCAAGGTCTCCGAGAAGAGAAACAAGCTATACGTCTCAGCGGGAAGTATCCACGGCATCGTCGTCGGTACAGAGTTCTCCGTCAGATCTCCTGCGCAGATGCTCGTCCTCAGGGCGAAGAAGGTCGGCGCATTCGAAACCATGCTCGAGGGACACCATAGCATGACGAAGGCGGAAGCCACCGTGTCGCACTGGCACCATCCGACGCTGAGGATGCACTCTCCCATGCAGCAGTCGGGTACTCACGTCACTGTCGTCCCCGACACCGAACCAGCAGAGGTTGCCTTACGTCAGAAAGGGGCTGGAAAATGGGAACTTGAACGCTTCGACCCGTTGACCAGTAGCTACGCGGACCGCATCGTTCATTTCGATGCAGACACAAATCGGATGAAAGACATCCTCGAATCCATCGCAAACTTCAACTCTTACCTGTACCGTTCCGACGGTGCCGCAGCCAGCTTTGCTGGAAAAGTCAAGATGCGACTGAACTGCATCAAACTGGTCCAACATGAATATGGGCCTGTTGGGGATGACCTGTTAGACGTGCCCATCTCGTCAGAGTCGGGTGTTGACGTGAAAGAAGCCAAGATCACCGACCTTGAAGCGCGCTACGGGTTTACCTTGGAAAACTATTCCGACGTCGACCTGTTTCCCTACTTTTTCTACTTCGACCCTTCGGACTACAGCATTCAGGTCAGGTGCCTTCTCCTTCCGCTGTGCGTCGACAAAACACGCCTAAACTAACCTTTGCTCACAGGCTTGGTATACTCCCCTATCCCCCACTATGCTCGCACCGCTCAAACGGAGCAAGGAAGACCGTTCACCGTCGCTGTTCGCACTCGGATATGGGGCGTTCGGCACGAACCCCATCGAGTTCTACCTCCCACCTGGACGCGCTACCGACTCGGGCTTCCTCAAGGTTTTCTTGACGACGACGCACGTCGACATGAACAACGTCGCTCAGTCCCCCATAAGCGAGGTTGCTGTATCTCGTGGAGGGTTGAGGTTTTCTCTCAAGGGCGCATGGACCTGTGAGACGTTCGTGTTGACGTGCGGGAAGGCGTGAAACGCACCTGGCGGGGTGTTGATGGAGGGTTGGATGAAGTGAAAAATCTGCATGGCTACTTGGCATGACACGTCTCGTTCTTGATATTGGTTGCTGTGGGCGATCGTATCCTAGAGCAAGGGTATTAACACATCCAACGGGAAACCTTTTTGATCCAATCCATTGTGTGTATATCCTGGTATCTTAAAATCAAGTTCGCAGATCCCAAAACGCTACAGCGAAAATCAGGATATGTAGTGTATGAAAGGAGGTATAGCAAGTAGGTTGTGGGAAGACGTGGTGGAGGACTCTAGAGTACAACAAGACCAAACAAGTATCCTGGACTGTCAAAAGCTGTCATGAAAATTTCCGGAACGGTTCTGCTTGCAAGTAGCCATCGAATGCTGCGCGTGCATCGCCCAAGAGAATGCCTAGTAATTTTGTTTCAGACTCCGTAAGACTTTTATCCACTTCGTCAAGTTCGAGGCAGGACAACGTCTTATCGCACACCTGTCGAGCGACCTTCTTCCTCCACTTCTCCCACACGTCGGTGTCGTTGGGGAGAAAGATGCGCAATGTTTTTTGGACGGAGACAGAGGAGGGGTTAGGCACGCCATGAAAGACGAGGAGAACTACAAAGACGGCCATCGTTGTCCTCGTTCCGAGGAGGAATTTGCGAATGCGTGGGTCTCCGAGCTTCTTGAAGAGTATGTTGGCTTGGAGTTCCTCGCGTCGCAACGAGGAGATGAGGAAATTGTACACCCAGGATACGCAGAGCGAAATAACGAACATGAGCTGCCCAAAGAGCGTCCCTTGGGGAATGAGGAAGAGTTGCGCCAAGAACTCGACAATGAGGAGAAGTGAGGATATGCCGATAGCGTGCTGCAAGACTGTGCTGCCCAGCTCCAGACCAAACTTCCCTTTCGTGATGGCGTTGACGGCGTGCTCTGCGCCTTTGACCACCACTACGATGTCCTCCCAAATCATTGGTACGAGTATCCCGTCTGCGGGTGGTGACCCCTGAGCAGGGTTCTTGACAGACTTGAGCATAAGCTTTCCCGAACCGATTGTCATACTAGCGAAGCCGCTCGCGAGGATGCCGATCAGAATGACGGAACAGCTATACCAGTCACGGACCAAAGCACAAGCGACACAGGTGACGATGCTAACAACGATGGGGATGAGGGCTAGAAGGGCGTTGAATATGGATAGGCGGGGGACATTGTGGTCGTAGTCAACGTTGTCCAAATCGATGAGTGCGACGTGCGCAGGAGCCGTCTCTCTCCCTGGAATCTTTGTATCCTCCTCAATCTCCTTGCATCGCTCCATCGCCAGGTACCCCAGATGACCCGTCTGGAGTTCGGTCCCGGACAAGGCAGCGGTGTACCTTGGTCCGACTTGGCCATCAAAGGCGAAGAGGGTAGCTAATGATTTGGTGGTGTGGGGGAATAGCCTTGCCCAGAACTGGGACTGAGCGAGACGACCAAAGTGCCTTGCGACTTCCAGACTGCCTGGGGAGTTGTACCACCCGAGCCAGCGCCTACCCTGGTAGAGCGGGATGAGAGCCACGGCTGCGATGGCTTCTTCGCCGCCAAAGATACCAGCGACTCCCCATGCATTAAGAGTGAACCTGACGTCCGAGAGAGGTGGAGGGAGAGGAGGCATTGCGTGATCTGTCGCGCATCAACATCGCCCCCTTGTATTATAAGTGCTGAGGACCGTGGCAAAACGTGCTGTGCGCATGACATGCCATATGGGCTAAGAGAACTTGGATTTCGTCAAGGTACAGAGGGCACGTTTCAGAGTTTTTGGTCGCAAGTTCCCAGTTTCCGTGATCTGAAGATCTAGGATTGACAATCGGCCGAATTAGCGCTCCGTGACCTCTGGAAGAAAGGCAAATACATACCGTAGTGGGTCTAGTACGGCTGTGAGATTACATCAGCAAGATACTCCACAAGTACAGCAAAGTACATCATACTTCAACTTGTGACGCAGGGTTGTTCTACATGGAACAGAAGAAAAAGTATGTGGCATTTTTTTGTTCCGATGTAGCTTTCTTGCTCTCTGAGACGTACCACATTCCGTGGGCTAGACGCTCCATGTAATAGATCCAGCTTTCACTGAATAAGTACCCGCGGTGCACTAGCAAGATCATACGCAAAACGCCCTTGTTGTGGGCCCGGATCCGGATCCTAGACAATCAACTAATTGGGCACGGGTAAGCACAAACCGGTTCAAGTCTTGGACGACTGCCTCATCACCGTTATCTGCGTCTCTGCAGATGTACTGAGATTGGAGATCCACGAAAGGAAAATGGTGTTGTCACAATTCACGGATCCTCCAGACAAATTGTGTGACGCGATCCGTGCATTGTTTTTTTCGTGGTCAATGCAATTGACTCTCCGACTCCTCATTCTCAAAGTGGAAAATTTCGTGCTCTCAGGTACTATCGTGGCGATTCCGTGTTGGCCGTTCATCGTCGACTCAGCTGTATCCAAACGGGTCTTTGTCAGGATTAGAGAATTTAACGACCACCGATTATCCTGCAACCTATCGAGTACTTGCTGGTGTGCTTATTATCCACCAGATATCAGATTTATCGGCCAACCGAGTCCGATTCCTTTCCTATCATACTTGCTCATCCAGATGCTAGCATGTCGTCCAACTCGAGTTGGGTCCCAGATGAAGACCCTCAAATTTCGCCTTTGAGAGGTACTGGTTTCAAGGCGCCGTCATCACCACCATCGCTTACGGAGTTAACCTCACGCTATACTTCGTGTCCCTACATCTCCTCTTGCGCAGAGGCAACCGTGTAGAATTCAAGGAGCACTTGCCTCTACTAATTGTCTACTTCATCCTCAGCACTATATACATGATTACACTCGCCACTTTCACCCAGATGGCATTTGTCAATGATCGAAAATCTCCGGGCGGTCGGAGCGCATACGAAAACATGATGTACTATATCCCCGTGGACGAGGTGAATACCGTAGTCTTTGTGCTGACCAACTGGTTGTCCGACGCATTAGTGGTTAATAACTATCAAATCAGACGGTCTTCTTGAACACTCATGTTGACGCAACTAGGTGTGGCGTTTCAAAGTTGTCTACGAAACATGCCGATTACCCCTCTGGATGGTGACGTTCATCCCCTGCCTGATGTTTGTGGCGTTGGTTAGGTCGGTGCCTTTGTTTTATCGTAAGCCTATGATATCACCTAACAAACACTACGAAAATGCAATGATGGGAGCATTGTACCTACTTCCTTCAGTATACCGCTAAATCCCGCTACGTCATCACGCAAAACGTCAACCTTGCTTCATCTTATCTCTTGCCTTGAACATCCTCCTCACGGTTGCGATTGTCCATCGTTTGCTTGCTTTCAGATATCACATCGTTTCTCCGTTTGGACCGCGATCAACGCAGCCTCGGGCACGGTTCTTCTACATACCCGGCTCCGAGTGCTGTATAATCAGATCAACGATCAAGTCGGACGACCACAGCATACTCTGATCAGATGAATCAGATCCTTCTCCATCTCGGTGTCTGTATGGATAAAGAATAGTTCCGATGTTGACACCTCAGGCTGTTGGCATCCGGTTCGTCGCCCACATCGTCTTCAAGTGAACGGTGCTGCGGTTTCGTCTGAGTCACCGTTGTGAGGGATGCCTGTCAGTGTGTTCGCGCAAGTGCCGCAAACGATCGAGTATTCGAGACGTCTTGCTTATCGTCGTGGGACCTTCTCGAAGTGGGAACATTCGAACATGAACCCTTGTTCCAGTGGGGATACTGCGCAAATCAAAAATAACCCACAACTGAGCCGCATCACACAGCCTGTGATCTCTTCCATTCTTTCATTTACGCCTCATGCCATCACATGATTCCGCAGTCTGTCAACCACCTGACCACTAGTACTTCATGCTAACTGCTAACTTAAACATCTTGACCGTGATATGCGCACCAGTAGCAATACATCAAAGACAGAATTACCCGTGCGACAAACTGAGCAACTGGATCCGTTCCTCCCTCGTAGCATACAATATGATGAAAGGATGCCCCTCAGCCTTCCTCTTGGCTACCGCTTCGCGCAATTGAGACGCATACGCCGTTTGCAGGGCCGGCATAGACGCCACGACCATCTTCCACATGTCTTCGTCGTGAATCCAGTTCGAGCTTCGGACCAGGGTGTCGAATACCGCGCCCGGTACGTCGATCGCGAGCATCGGTACACCGTTGGTTATCGCCGCCTTGAGATGCGCACCGCGTTCATAAGCTGTCGGGGAGGTGATCAGCCGAACATCTCGTGGGCGCGGAGATTGGGCGCGTACCTCTGTCAAGCAGGATCTGTTTCACCTGCTTTCGCTGCTTCTTCGTGTCCACGGGAAGTAAGAGTTGGACATCGCTACCCCCCGACGTATCTTTACCACCGAAACTGGCTGGAACGTCGCTAATATAGCTGATCGTTCCAGTCGTGGACGAGTCGATACGTTTCTGCTCGGCGATTTGCTGATGCAGCCAACTTACGAGGTCCTGTCGAGAGACTAGGTGACTGTCTCAGCGGATGAATATAGGAAGTTCTGGTGCCACTCACTTTCATATTCAGTCCCTCTGAGAATGCTCTTGACCTTGAACGCGACCTGCTCACGACGAGCCGTGCGTGGTCTCGGGTACAACGCAAATCTGAGCAGATCCTTAAGGTCGTCAACGCATCACGAGCAGATCGACGACTTACAGAATTCCCTCGCGGGCGCACAGGTCAACGTGACTCTCGTTCTCCGCTTCAGCCAGCGTTGCATCGTACATGATATCGGCGCTAATATTATTCTGCCAGAGCAGCGCCGCAATCTCAAGCCTATCTTGAAGGTATCCAGGCTGATATGACATGACATACACGTCGCATCTGCGAGGACTCCAGAAACCGAATGATCGTTGTTCCTTTATCAGAGCCTTCACTGACGTGCTCTGGAACGCTGCGAGAGCGACGGTGATCTTGTCAAAGGCTATCTGAACGGCGAATGCACAAATCGGGTCGCTCTTCGGTTTGGCGGCAGAGTACTGGGTGATCAGCTTGTCATATCTAGACAGGTCTGTAAGTCGTCTGACGACAAATGGAGGCATGGATCCACGGACCGGCCAGCGGCGGCAAGGACGTCCTGACGTCTCGTACGCCGTACGACCTCCAGACGAACGCCATCATTGAAATGCGCGTGATGCGTAGCCCACATTAGAGGACGGAAGTATATCGGACCACCAAAGCCTGCAGCTGTGGCGAATTGAATGCTCTGCTTGATCTCCTCCACGGCTGGGCGCATGACGCTGAGCAAAGACGGCGAAATTTTCTCAAGTTTAGCCAGTGAATTGTCGATATCTTCGTCGATTTCTGCAAAGATCTCCAACTCATCCGCGGTGCTTCGCAGGAGTCCTTTCTTCAATAAAGCTGCTCGCTTCTGGGAGGAGGAAGATTTGGACTGGTTCATGATGTCCATGACCGACGGTCGTAGGTCGTCTGGAACACGGCTGAGGGCTAGTTCGACGACTTGAATAGAATTAGAGTCACGGATAGAAATCAGAGAAGAACCTTACTTCTCGAATGAGAGATATGAATCTCATAACTTTGCGCAAGGTTTGGAAAGCTACGGAGACAATCGCTGAGAAGCAGTATCAGCTCTGCCCCTGCCGCGGTCATGCCATTTTTTATGTCCGGGGTGATGATATCTAGAACAGCAGCTCTCACTATCTTGGGATGTCCCGGAATGGCACTGTGGAATTGGTGTGTCAATATAAGAGGTCCTCCAGAGATACGAATCGAAGTACTTAGGACGATAGGTATTCATGATGTGAAAACGTTTGATCCGTTTCACGCCGTTCCTAGCAGCCAGCCTCGCGAAAGGTACCAACGCTTGATTAGGTAGGTAGACGACATCTCCGTGTCTGTCGATGAACGTAGCCCGGGGATCGTTCTCCTCCGGATTCGTCGAAGGGACCAGTAGAGGCGGTTCCATATCAACGGCTCCGTGAAGACGAAAGATGGTTTTTAGCCTATCCTCGACGATAGTATTCAAGTTGGCATGTTCGGGAACATCGGCTTCGAGGTCGTAAAGCAGATTCCTTGTTTGACTAGCTTGGCTAAATGGTCGTTTGAAGAGCACTGAGAGCAGAGTCTGGTAATGTGTCGAATCTGGCGTGGCTGCGGAGAAATGCCTTTCAGAGGACTGGAAATCAGGCGCTCGGCAGAACTCAGAACTCACATATCATCCTCAGAGCTTCCTTGAAATATTCATCTTCTACCCTAGGCGGCAACAACGTGCTTTGTGAGAGCTCCAACGCGGTTGGCCGCCTCGCAGGATCGTGGCGAAGGAGCCACGAGATAACTAATCGACGTGAGACGAACATCATTACTCCCGCAAAAAACCACGTACTTTCTTTCTGTCTCGTGCGATGTGCTTCCCAATCACGAGGAAAGTAAACCTCAGGTTTCCGGAGGTCTTCGATGACCGCAATGCGTTCCGCGCCAGTAGAAAACAGGTAATTCATCTCAAAGAACACTATCTAGTCCACTTTAGTAGAACGTATTGCACTATTAGAATCTAAACTTACCCCCAAACTATACATATCGGCCTTGTTATGATTCCTGGGCCCCTTCTTCCGCGATGATACCTCTGGGGCGATGTACAATTTCGTTCCCACCTCTGGATACAGGTTAGACAACTGCGATAGTCAACAATGTCGCGCCTGCCTAGAGTGAAGTCCGAGTCAGAATGAGTTACTTGAGGGGATAAGTCCGAAGGATCGACAGCTGCAAGACTCGATGTAGCCAGACCAAAGTCTCCGACTTTCGAAGGGGACAGAGTCAATAACAGACATCCACCTATTTAATCGATTGATTACCTTTGCAGTCGCCGTTTCCGTCTGCATGTCGTTTGAGCAACTGGCAAATCCATACGTTTCAAATGGAAACTTACCAATAAAGATATTCGTCAACTTGATATCTCTGTGTAGCTGTGTAGGTGGAGGGGATCAATAGCGAACATTTGACGGGGAACGAAGCGACCGACTATTCCCATGCTGCCCATGTGCACCAATGCCTCCAAAACTTGATTGAATAGACGCCAGGCTTCCTCTTCCGATAAGGCCTCGGCCACCCTCTAGAAAAAAGAAGGATGAACAAGCATGACAACGGAAGAGTTGCACCGCACTCACTTCTCTCAATGTTTGGCGTTCGACGAACTCCTGGATGGGAGCACGAAGTGAAGTGATTGGGGGCCAACGACTGGAAGACAAGGTACGCACCATCTGGATGTATAATATCCTCGGCAAGACCGGCGGTGGTTTTACACTCACGTCTTCTTCATAGTCCGATGCAAAGAGGTGCGCAAATCCATCATCGCTATCGTCCTCGTCCTCGTCCTCATCTTTGTCGTCTTTCATATCAGACCTAGTGAAGTGGATGCTCGGGAATGAAGACCTGCTTCCAGAGTCTCCATAGTCGTCCAAGTCGTTCAAGTCGATGCTGAATGGGTCCGATTTCTCGTGCCGTTCAGTGGAGTGCGGGACAGAAGTCATGTTGCCTTCTGTGCCCGAGTCGGAAGCAGTGTCAGAGCCAGAGGATGGGCCCGAGGTGACTACTTCGACTGTCTCAACCCACGTGGTATAATACCGCACAATAAACCGGTGAGAAAGCCTGCTCAACGCATTAACCTCGCGGAAGATTTTGGTGTCACTCTGATCAGTGCGAAGGCGGATCTTTTTTACTGTTAACGTTGGTGAGTATCCGACAAGGCTGGCCGTGAGATGTTGCCACGAACCAGCGTATATACGGGAGTCAATCTTATTGCGTGCCTTCACAACTGATCCGAAGGCGCCTCTCCCCTACGATCATTAGGATCAATGCACTTACAATCAAAAAGAACTGTTTCGTACCAGTAGTTCCAGTTCTTCCCAGTCTTCCTTCCACCTACTTGCGTGTCTTGTACTGGGAGGGACACGGAAATAGTCCTTTTCTGGCGAAGTCCCATAATAGCTCTCATTTCCCACCAGCCCACCGGGACTCGCTAATGAGATAGATGGCGTGGTGGTGCGCGTCGGCAGAGTAAGAGACATCGAAGCGAGATCTGCAAGAAGGCTCAAGCAGGAGACCTGAGACCTTTTGCTGGAAGAGAGCATGTTCAACCCAGTGACCTGCAAGGTAGGTGATATGGATGCTGCAGATGTTTCATTACTTGAGCGGAGTGGGCTAGAACAAACATACCAGCTTGGAGCGCTTCACGAGGGTCATCGAACTTGTACATCACACCTTGCCCATGAAGCATCTGCAGGAATACTACCCCAACGCAGTGGATATCACGACTCTTCGAATATGACAACGGGGAATCAAGGAATTCCCTTGACAGCCTGAGGTGGAGTGGATTAATGGACTGGCGACGAACGGTTGACCGATTCGTACCAAGCGTCTGGGATGGAATGCTCGTCGTTGAGGAGCGGTGAACCCAAAGAAAAAGGGTTTGACTTGTGTAGGTCTTTCAATCGGGCATGATAACCTACTTTCCCCACCTTAACGAGCTTGGTATGGCTTTTGTTCTCACGAGTTGCAAGGTAAATACATGTGGTGTCAAGGTCTATTGAAGATACTCATCGCGGGCTGATATATGATTCAGCGACGAGGGACGTACCTCGATGGAAGAGGCCGCTAGAGTGGACAGCGTTCAGCGCGGAGAGTATCTGAGCAAGGTAATCCTATGCGTGAACCATCGATGAGTCACATAAAACTGATGTGTGGCACGTCTTACAGAAGCTCTGTCTTCCCGAAGGCTGTCACAATCCTCTAAAACATCCTGCAGTGTTAGAGCAGGTCGTTGTTCAGACAAGATCGTCAGCCGAACAGGACCAAGGTGAGGAGATGAAAGTTTGACGGCAAGGACCCTTAACAAGTTCGGATGGTGCACTTTCATAAGATGTTGGATCTCGGCCTCCAGTTGTGCAAGCTTCTTTTTTCCTGATACCAGTATTGGCTGTGAATACAACGGGAAAATATAAATACTTACCTTGGAAGTTCATATAGTAATCAGAATGGAACTCAATCGTGTGGACCTCGAGAGGAAGTGTGGCATTAACGTCATCACACAAAGGGTCGGCGATGTATGTTACACCCAAACACTCTGTTATCTTGTGTAAACGAAAGAAATGGACTCAAGGGACAAGCAAACCTTTGCGAGGATGGAACATCTTTACGGTGGTGAAGCGGATGCCCCTGAACTCCACTTCGATAGGGAATGTTTCCGTCAACGTGTCACCGACGGACGGTACCTCAGTGGCGTCAGACTGGGCTCTTCGCCGAGCAGCTTTGTATTGCATTTCTTTCGCAATTAGATGTTTCTGCGCGTCAGCTTGAAGTTGTTCCTGGAGTTGCTCAGCAACTCGAGCCTCAAGCGCAGATTGACGTTCCGCCTCTGCCTCCTCTCTTTCCCGTCGTTCCTAATGCAAAATTTTCAGGATCATTGCGATCAGTAAGTTTGAAACATGAACTTACACGCTCTTCTTGAGTTGCACGTTTTGTCATTTCCGTGGCAAGCGAACCAGATGCCTCACTTGGTGGCTGAACGCGGTCAGCTATCCATTCTTGAGCCGTCGTGACAATCTACGTATTGGCTTAGCGTGTTCGTTTCAAGTAGATCGCGCATATCGGAGCGACGGACCTGAAAAACCATCTCTGACCCTCGCAACTTCTGAGCTTCCGCCTGGATGACTTTGGATAATGCCACTTCGACATCGTGACTAATACCGCGAATGGGTTTTTGGATTGAGAATATGGGAGTGGCGAGTGTTGGGTATGTTTTCGGGAATCTGCTTCCTGGTCAGCAATGATCTCTGGAAGCGGGTGAAGACAAAGACTACTTGGTATGAAGGTGGAAGTAAACCTTGGGTGAATGTACTGGATCTGGGTGAACGACTTTGATGATGAATTCGGGCAGCCTGATGGCAGCCTTGGGGACGATCAATACTTGACCGATTGAGACGCGAATACGACGCACCTTCCAAGCCTTTGGGGGAGGGGGTTCAAAGAAATCTTGGTCATAGATGGACTTCAGAGCAGTTATTTCGAGTTGTTGCAATTCTTCAGTTGTTTCCATTGCTCGTGCGATTGTGTGCGTTGCGATGAAGACCAACAGAGAAGCTGCGCGCTGCTTGAAATGTTTGAGGGTCCACTGGGACCTCAGTGGCTCAAGCAGACATGTCCGTCACTCGAAAAATCGTTGTGCTATAAACAGATCTCAACATCAAATCATGGGAATGTTTGTCGGAAGAGTCAGTTCCAGTCATCCTTTGTTTGGCAACACCCTTGGATCCTAACACGTGCAAACAACGCTTTGCGTATCAGCGTGTCAACCAATTATTTTATAAATCTACTACGGTTCATAAAGAATTTGGTCTTTGCTACGGCAGACACGAAAAAACAGGTTTGGTATAAACTACCCGTAGCTCGAGATAATAGAGGCAGGAATTCCAGAACTTTGGTCTCGTTAGGTTCGATCCCTCATGCTCAATAATGCCAAGCAGTCAGTGTCTCCTGGAGCCCATCCAAGTTTCCACTCGCATTGACAATGCCATGATAATCCACACTAAGTTGGTACGTCGTGCCAATTGTGGACAGACCATATATGGTCACGGTCGGAGCCGATGCAGAGTCGATGTTGAAAATCTGTTGCTGACAATTTAATGAAGCGAGACAAGCCCGGCCGTAGTTCTTCGAGACGCGAAAACGATGTAAGTTCTTTTTACACGAAATGAATGGGTACGACATACCTGGAAGAAACTGTAAAAGCCAGCACCTGATGCGGTGTGAATCACGGAGACGAATATCAGAACGAGCCGGATCACTCACCAAATATGATGATGTTCGAAGAGGATTTGATGTTCAATGCCCATGCCGCACCGGTATTGTCTAAGAAGGCGGGATCATGATAAGCAGAGTTGATGCCGAACGGCGTTGGTGGTGGCGGGACTGGTTGATAATAAGGCTGGAGGAGAACACAAATGAACCCAGTCGTAACAATCGTAGAAGTACCACTCACGGTCTCTGTCTGAACAAAACCAATATAATGGTTTTTCGCATTGACCAAGTTGTATTGATAGAGCGAGGCATGTTCCGCTTGAAAAGGGCATCACCCACTTGATTCATGAACAGGTATGGGCAACAAAAAACTTACAAGCTAGAAGTATGAACGTTAGTACCAATTAGGATGAAGCATGTTTGTACCTACACGTGCCAATGAGCCAAACGGGACCCGCAGATTCGGAGAGGATACCACGGCCAGTGAAGACGGCAGTTTGACCAGACGCGTCGAGGTCATGGTCTGCAGTCCACACCCACGTTCCCTGAGAATTCATCCAGAGCATGTTCTCGGCGCGGGCCATTCAAAAGTACAAACTACGAACCTCGAAGTATCCGCTTGAATGTGGAGTGAGGTGGATGCCTAGAAACGCAGCCTGGCACGAAGGATTCACAGAACCTACTGGACAATCAGCGTATTGCAAATTGGTACCTATGGCTGGGCGTAGAGCTGCATTATTCAAGCCATACACAAAGGACACATGTCGCGTACCTCCTCCCAGCCTGGTATTGTTGTGATCAGTAATATTGCTCTACCCTTTGGGAACTACGTACCGGATGTGAGTATCCCAAAGACCTGCCGCGCCTTGTTCACCGGCGGGGTCGTGGACGTTCCATTCAATCAAGATTGCTCCGGGGGCTGCAAACGTTTAGCGTCAGTCATGCTCACGGGAGCTTTCAGCGAAGGTATTGTTTACCGTGGCCGGCTGTGGTGAACAGCATATCGCTGATCTCTAAGATGCCCTTAGATCCAGGGTTACCAGCTCGGATGACGGGACGGGGGTGAGTGCGTGACTGGAAGTTCTTTCCCCCTGCCATAATGACGGACCAGGCTTCGCCAACAACCCGTGTCCCTGCAGGGATGGTGATCGTATTCGTGACGTAGTATACCCCTGCATCGAAGAATATGATCTTGCAACCAGCGAACTGCGTAAATTGTAGTTGAGAGAACAAGCCCAATTTGGGTGATGAAACAGACTGTACCCTGTTGAAAACGTTTTGGATGGCTCTCGTATCATCTGTCATCCCATCGCCCTTCGCGCCTTGACTCTTGACGCTGATGATCTGGTGCGTGGCGTACGTTTCATATTGCGGGTGGCCTTTCCCGAAAATCTCCCCCGCGCTGTTCATGAGACCGGGGGGTTTTCTGGCCGATACAATCTCACCCTGCGTCCAAGTCTTCCGGCCACCGGTTCCAGAGTAAACGTTACCTTGGCCCCAGGAGGCGATCGTAGTAGTGCCACCTTCAAGGACGGTGACTCCACCAGCGACACCAACCGCAATCGGGACATCAATCAACTCGATATTGTTGAGTACTAGAGAGTATGGCAGCGTGCCATTGCTTGAGACTGATGACTGAACGAAGACAGTCGTGTTTCTGACTGTAGCATCCAGGATGACTTCGGAGCCAATACCCTGGAAACGTTTTGTGAGCAAGAACAATCTAACGACTCCAAAAAACACTTAAACCTGTCTCTGTATGGTAGGCCCTCCTATCGCCAATGCAAAGCCAGTCTGTGGCGGATTATCAGGCACAAGTTCCATCGAAACGGAAGCGGATCAAGTCACCTGACACTCGTTGATGGTGACTCCTTGAAATGTGAAGCCTGCGCGATGCGTTAGGCAATGTATTATACGAGTCGTAGTACAACTACGAACCCCAGTTCCACAGACCCGATACAGCTGAACATTTCCTGGTTAGCGTTCAATTTGTATCGATCACAGATTTTTTTCACCGATCACCGCATTGTTAACCGTTAAGTTACGGACTGTAAACTGTTGGTTCCCAACCTCAATACCAACCTTGCCTGGGTGAAACTCGTGAATGTACCCATTCTGTCAAGGCCGTCACTCACCTCCGTTGAACACGATGTCTGGCGCTATTTGAGCATCTGGTTCACAATGAATTGTATTCATTCACCTCCCATGAAACCACCGCTAGAAGAAAACGGATAGACGTTACTATCGCAAAATCGATACCCTGGGGAAACCATACCTTCCGTTCTCCATGAATATTCCTAGTACGCACATCAACTTCGTAACAACAAGAGGTAGTCCACTTCCTACCTTGTTGGTTCGTTTCAGGAGCAGTGGACATCTCAACCATAATATTGATCAACGAAGTCGCCTGAGCTACTTGCCAATGTAAACCAATCGCTTGTTGGCTAGGTGGCACCCGCTGCAAGTCGATGACCAGGTTCCTGACAGAACGGAAGCTGAAACGACGCCAATCTTAGTTGAAGCTACGAAATCGATGGAATTTACGTACAGGTTGTCTTGATTGGAGAACCACTGAGCACCCCAGCCATCAGGAATATATGGGTCTGCATCTAATAAGCTGGGGCGTTATATCCGCGCCAATCTGTAGGTTTGAAAGGACAGACCAATGACAGCAGATCCACTAAAATTGGAACTCGCAAGAAGCGTCGGCGGGTTTCTAGCGTCTCCGATGATTTGAGTATAGTAGTAGGTCTCAATAGGTGATGATACAAGATATGAGCTAATGTTCCGGTGAGTGACGCGTAGAGTGATGTATAATGTGGACGAGTGCATTACACTTACCCTCGAGGGATATACACGATTGCCGGTGAGACACTAAATAACATGATTCGTCATGGGTCCATACTAAAAACGAATCACGTACGTTGACGATCCGCATGTTGGACCACAGCGATTCCCAGACGACATTGCGGCCCTACCGCCTTCAATGAGAATAAAAACAAGAATCCGTATAACGAGCTCACATTATTGCAGCCGTGTCATCAGTGACACCGTCTCCAACGGCTCCGTAATCTTTGACATTGCGGAAGACCTGATAAGAGCATGGGTGGGAATTGAAGGGAGACGTCCCTCGATGCCGGATCAACTCAAGCCAGTACGGGTCGTCGGGTGCCACGGCGCCTTCCCCTAGAGGAGCAGTGCAGGACGAGCCAAGACCAGAGGCAAGCTGAGAGGCCCAAAGTAACGTGCCAAGAAAGTGTAGCGAAAGAGGATACCACATCATGAAAGGTAGATGTGTGCGATGACGGCGAAGGTATTTTGCTTAAAATCCTCAGGACCTTAAATCTGCGAAGAAAAAGTATCAGCAGCTCAGCACCCTGCGAACAGAAATGGAAGAGATCGTACATTTTTGCTCATCCTGTCCAACGATGTCCATTGATAACACAAAAATGGATTGCATGATCCTTTAACGCAGCGCAATTGGTAGGCAAAACACCCTGATGTAGCCATCAAGGATGGTTTGGAACAATGCTGAGGAACAGACCCCCAAAAAGTAGGCGATGCGACAGAGAGCATCAGCGCACTCCCAAGTTTGGCTGGTGCTCTTGCAGTAACACGTAGAGATCGATAACAGGAAAACTTTTCGTCCATAGCAATATTGGAAATCCAACCACGTGCAAGGTGGATTCACCTCATGCAATGTTAACCGTAACAGCTTCTACGAAGCTCGAATTGCCTAAAACACGAACTCCGTGAGATCACCGGAGATACAGTCGTGTTGCAATGTACCGACGTTGGATTCAGCCGTCTGCAATAGTCGAGCCCATTAACACGTTTTGCTATACGCGACGCCCCTGCAAAGGATTTTGGCGGACTACACCCAACACGCCGTGATGCAACTGAAGAAGTCGCATACCAGCACCGGAGAAGCATTTGTTGGCCGTGTACTGGCGTTAGTCGAGGAGACAACTGCAGTATAAAATGAGGTGCAAAAAAGTTGCTTGTCAGACGTCGTTAAGGGGGAAACCGATCTGGTAATACGAGTGACCCTGCATTGCTTGCCATGTGTAAGATGATCTGAGATTGATCCAAACCTACTCAGTGTTGTGATACTCCGCAGCAGTCCGTACTGCGTCGAATCGGATGCAGCACGGCGATGCGCAGCAAATCCCACCGAGAGGGGTCGTGATTCCGAGGAGCGTACAGTTAGTATGCCAAATCCAGGCTTTCGGCGGAATATCGCTGGTATGCCAATACCACTTTGGCAAAAAGAGGCTCGGGGGTCAAATGATATGTATACAGCATGACCCTTGCATGTTTCGAAAAACTGCTGAATTCGTGAGTCTTGCCCCAACATCGAATTGAAAGTCGTGAAACGCTGTAAACTGCCAGTAAGTCTCGCAGAGTCGCAGTCTACTAAAAGTAGAACCAAAGCCCCGGAGCGACGGGCCGCATGGTACTTACTACTACAAAGTTGAGTCGGTGTCAGCCAGCGAATATCAATGATAATGAATCAAGCTTTGAGCCGAAGCCGCTTGGGCCGAAAAGTACAACATGAGTCATGTTCGAACTGAAAGTTACGAGTCCTTCAAGCACATCTGACGCTGCGTGCCTGGTTTTCTGTGTAAAAGCAATTTATTTATGTAAATCCGTGGGAATCTCGCCATGTTATGGTCGCTCCTTCCACTCCCCTTCAATCGGGCGTGTCGCCCCTCCTCGTTTACTGTAAACGGGCCCCAGCGCCTGTCTGTCGACCGCCCCATGTTCAAATAACCACCTCCCCTCATCTGTCCATGTCAACCCCACCGTTTGCAAAGACTCGTTCATTGCACTAATCGCCTTCAAACCAGCCCAATAGCTTGTTCGTCCCCGTCATCCTCCATCGAGCCCGATCGCTCATCCATCACCCCCGCCACCCGTCAACGAGCCCGAGCACTCATTTTGGGGCACCACCGTCAGCAATCGAGCCCGACCGCCCGTCCATCGCGTCCATCACTCCCAAGCGAGCGCAACCTTCGTTTATCGCCCTCATTAGCTTTCCGAGATGAGCCCCGACCGCGCACACCACACCCTCCCTCCAATAAGCGCGACCGCTCGTTCGTCGCCTCCACCACCTTCGAACGAGTCCAACAACCTGTGCCATTGTCAACGATGCAACGGCACGACCACCTTTGACAACGCCCGACGACAACATCGCCCACTACCATGACCTCGTCAGTGACAACGACATGGCGGCAGCGCCACCACCACCATGTCAACGAAGACGACGATGCGGCGCCACCACGATGACGACGATATGACAATACCACTGGCACCACTACATCGACGACGACAACGATCGCAACGCAGCTGCACCACCATCACGATGACGCCGACAATGTGGAAGTGCAACCACATGTACATACCTTCCATGTTGTAGATAAAAATAATACTTTTTTTTCTACTACTGGAAGCCGAATGTGAGAGGGCCTGCAATGCCTTATGCGAAAAAAAATGGGAACAAAAAAATTATGTCTGGCGGTACTGTAAGTCTGAGGCTCTGAGCCCGTACTTGGATTCGTGTTGCCTTTTTGTGTCAAGTCTAGTAGCGACACTAGTGTAGCACTATTACTTACTATGCACTACAAAGACCACTGGTGGCACAGCCGTTCAAGCCCATCAGCGTGCGCGGGGACAAACACGCTGAGTACTATCCTGCAACCTCTGGATCGTAGAAGTCCTCAGTTGCCTTACGACCGCTCGGCCGTCGGACTTCGGCCAGGAAGTAACCCGGGACATTAACGGATGATCAAGGTTGCCGATGAGTACTGAGTTCTCAAGCTCACCCTTGGCAGCAGTTTTTGGAGATTCTCAGAGCCTTTAGGGGGGGGTTACTTTGTAGGCAGAAATTAACCTCAAGGTGGTTTGCTTCCTGGGCAGATTCCCCCCACTTCCAAAATCTCATTTAATTTATTTTCCTGTCGACAAGGAACCTCACCTAGTAAAAGGGGACTAAAAGGTCCAAGAACTGGTGCCCAAGCTCTTTAGCCCCGCCATCTGCGAGCGCCATAGCACTCAAAAACCCTTCCTGATGCGCTTGAACAGCTCCTTCCGTGCTTTTGCCACTCTGTTCAAACAGATTTCAAGCCGCGCCGACCAACAGGACGATGGAGCTGATAGTCCCATACCCACGACGGTTACACCTCATCCGATGGATGACCAGCCTCGAGAACCGCCGAAACCCAGGGTGCCCATTTTATCTCGTCCCTTAGATGCGAATTTATGGCAGTTCGTCATTACGCGTACGCCTATGAGCGTCTCACGGCAATTTGTAACTAAGATGTTATTCCATGCAGGTATTCGGGCGAATGACATCGCCATCGATCTTGGGCGAATTCCAGTCGGATTCTATGTTATAGTGGAGGCTGGGACCCTGCAGTGGAGGACTAGAAATAAACCAATCCTGGTGCACGACCGTAGCATGGAGTGGGAGGATGAAATAGCGCTGTGAGATGATCCCTCTTCTTTAACACATGTGGCAATAACCGTAGTCAGCCCATTAGAATCGTCTTCTGACGTCCGTCTTAGAGTATGCGCCTCCTTCGAGTTTTCACCGATGCTAGGAAATGGCCAAACACTGCGGATGTTTGTCGTCGATGTTGGAGAGTTACTCCAGCAAAGGGAGGCAGCGAGGTGTACGTTTTTCGTCACCGTCTTTTCTACCTTATACTTATAACGAGACAAAGCGATCGAGTTTTCCCCGTCAGAAGGAGAACCAGTATTTCCTTGTTCTTTGCTCCGCATAATCATGGAACGACGCGGCCGCAGCCGGGACGAGCTAAAATATGTTTCGAATCAGCAAGAGAATACAGTAGGTCACAACGTATATTTAGGAGCATCACCTTTGACGGAGACTGTGCAGCTTCACGTGGAAGACTATTCCAGCTTGGCGCAGATAACAAACGAAGGGCATGATAGTCTTTCGCGCTACTACAAGCATGAGAACCCAGAGGATCTTAAACGTGCTATTGCGTACTTCGAACAAGCCGTCCTGGCATGTCCGCCCACCCATCAGTGTCGCCCCGTCGCACTGTTCAATCTGGCCACTGCACGACTTATTTCTTGTCAGGCCGGTATTACCGCTCCCGACTTTGATGTCCCAATTACGCTGTATCGGGACGCACTCGACCTACGCCCTGTTGGTCACCCAGATCGACCCGCTACACAGTTGCATCTGGCCCGCGCCACAATGTCTCGCTATTTAAAGTGGGGCGACAAAACCTATGCAGAAGAGGCGAAGAAGTTAATCGTTCAAGTCCAGCATGTTTGTTCCGTTGATAGCTACGAATACCAGTTGGCGGACACGATATTCCACGAATGCACCCCCGATATAGTCACAGATGGACGTACCGATGTTTCCTGTCTTTCTAATCTCCCCGCATTGACTCCAGAATATGAAGCGAAAATACTTCATATTCCAAATTACCACCCTGCTTATTCTCCAACGTCGATTCCAAACATCGAAGCTGCAATACCTCGTACTCCAGATTATCACCCACGAAACTCTGCGATGTTAGAACCCCTTGCGTTTGCCCCGTTGGGCCGCTTCGAGACACTTAACCATATGAGTGACATCGATGGGTCAATTATGGCCGTCGAGAAAGCCACGAAACTCACTCAAGAAAGCGATCCTGAATGGCCTCAGAAGGCTTTGAATCTCGGCATCCTGGCTAGGAGACGCTTTCATCTATCCAAAAATATGGAGGACCTTGAACGATCGATTTCTGTCTTGGACAAGGCTGTCCGACGAATGCCAGTTTGTCATGCTGACCGTTCCTTGGGGCTCGTTATCCTTTGCATTGTTTTGTCTGAGCGCTTTGGCCGACTCGGACAAAGAGGGGACTCAGACAGGGCGATCTCGGCGCAGGAGGAGGCTCTGAAATTTATTCAGGACGGTCATCCGAGCAGTTTCCTTTTTCTTCTGGGTGCCGCACTCTTGCAGCGCTATGAACACCTCCATGTTCCACTGGATCTCGACAGGTCTATTTCCTTGATGAAGGAAGCAGCACAGCACCCTTCCCCAGACCACATCGGAGTAGATCGCTTGGCGCAGACGGGCGATGTAGTAGATCACTGCAGGGCTGTTTTTACGAGCAGTAAGGCTTTGAAGGTTCTCAGTCATCGGAGACTTTTGTACCTGGGATATGCTTTTCAACTGCGTTCCGTTCATCTCGATGACCCAGGAGATCTCGACAAGGCAATTTCAGTGACAGAAGAAGCTTTAAAATTCATCCCAAGAAACCACCGGGATAGACCTATGTGCCTCTCACAGCTCGGTTCCACGTTCCGCCTTCGCTACCGTCGCCTCGGTAGCTTAGCAGATCTCCACAACTCAACTTCGCTGCTGGCAGAGGCCGTACGGCTCACTCCGGATGATTGTTCCCACCGGTCAGAGAGACTGGTCCAGTTTGGCTTATCGCTTACACAGCGCTTTGAACGATTTGGGAACATCATAGACATTGACAAGTCAATCGCTGTCGGGGAGGAAGCAATGGAACGTGCCCCAAATCACCGTCCAAGCAAACCTTCGTGGCTTACTAGTCTTGGTGCCTCATTTCTTATACGGTTTGAGCGCCTCGGTAACCCAGCGGATCTGGACAAGTCATCCTCCATGATGGAGGAAGCGGTACGACTTACTCCAGTGGATGATCAAGACAGGCCACAAAGGCTCATTCACCTCGGTGGAGCATTTCGTACACGTTTCGAACGACAAGGTGACCTGTCGGACCTAAACAAGTCAATTTCAGCGTTGGAGCATCTCATGCCGAATGGACATTCCATCAAGCGTACGACATTGGCGGCCCTTGCCCACGCAATGATGACACGCGCAAAACATCTCGGAGATGAAGCGGATCGCGACAGGTCAATTTTTCTGGGGGAGAAAGCTGTTCAGCTCACGCAGGATGACGATCCCCATCTGCCTGCAAGGCTCAGTATTGTTGCCACATCACTTCTGGGACGTTACTTGCGGCGAGGTTATGTGACGGACGTGGACAAATCGACTTCACTTATGGAGAAAGCCCTTCATCTCATGCCGGAGGATCATCCTAGTAGACCCGCAATGCTCTTCAACATTGGCACGATATTCGGATGGCGTGCCAACACTCAAGGTAGCCTTCCTGCGCTTCATACAGCCATCTTGTACCTTTCTTGCGCAGCTCGTTCTCGAGCTTCCGGTCAGCCCTTGATACAATTTCGGGCATTCAAACTTTGGTTCCATTGTGCAGTCGCTTTGTACCGTATTTCACGCCCCGAAGCACATCAAGTGTTACTCGAGGCGTTCGAATGTGGGATCAGCCTCACCCCGCAGCTGGCATGGATTGGACTACCTTTCAAAGATCGCTACATGGCGCTTCTAGAAGCTGCAGATATCATACAGTCAGCAGCCTCTGTGGCTATAGGACTCGGCCACAGCACGAGGGCTGTCGAGTGGCTCGAGCAAGGACGCTGTATCGTATGGGGACAATTACTTCCGCTTCGCACCCCACTTGACCAATTACGTTACGCCCGTCCAAACCTCGCGAACCGACTCGAGTGGTTATCTAATGCACTGGGGCATTCCAGTGTCGCCCCCGAACAGTCCTTCAGCGAGCAGAATGGTCGAGGAGAATTATCAGAGCAGTGGGCGCGTCGCCACCGCGAGCTCGTCACCGAGAGAGAGACGCTTCTCGAACAAGTCCAAGCACTCCCTGGATTTGAACAATTCTTCTTACCGAAGACATTTTCCCAGCTTCGAGCTTCCGCTCACTTGGGTCCCATCGTCATTTTGAGCGTCAACCCGAAGCAAGGAGATGCATTGATCGTCGTGGCAGACTTGGACGAGCCGGTTCATGTTCCGCTTCTACTGATCAACGAAGCTACAGCGGAGGATCTTCGCATGTCAGGCCATAGTGGAGATATCTTGTGAGATATCACGATAATCACCGTGTGTGTTATTGCAGGACCAACGCTGATGGACAACGATCGCGTCATCTTGCAACCCTGTAGTTCTCGTTTGCAATACTTAGCCGTCCCCTTGCAATACCACTGTAG
>JBBPMA010000254.1:0-33424 GCA_038090075.1 Xanthoconium purpureum | reverse complement strand
ACATGACCTGAAATAATGAAAATCTAGATGCACACTAATGGTGAAACACTTATGGGATTCAATATCTTTGACTATATCAATCTGTGGTTGGGAGCAGCACATACAATGGGTAAGAACCCAGTTTATTTATTTGCAAGACATACTGAGATCTTAATGGGCTGGGATAGTGTATTGTTAGTAGTTGTTGGCCCCATCCTGCAATGAAACTTACAACACAGTTGGGGACATCTTTGAGAGAAACATGGTCATGAAAACAAACAAAAAGATCAACTATGTTGAGAGTAAATCCAAAGAGTTGGTGAACAGTTTTGGCATGAATGGTAGTTAACATTCTTGCAGATAATACAGAGAGAAGGAATGAGATGTCAATGTGGTTGTTGAAAATCAACACATGTAATGCAGTTGGCTGCTAGGTATATGCTTTCCCATCTGCGCCCCCGGAGATGGCGTCCGAACTCTCAGACTCTGTCAGGGCCTTTTTCAGAGCCACTTCCAAATCAGGTCGAACCCTGTCTTCTGAAAATGGTAATTTAACCCCTATCTTGTTTCAGTATTTTTTTTTTTTTTTTTGGAGAAGGTTAAATACCAACGGTCGTGAGCATCCCTTCATTATGGACATGAAATGACATTGCATTGCCAGGGAGAATGTTTTGGACTGACACTATTAGGATTAGGATCAGTCCATGGGGAACATGGCAGATGTTGAGCATGAAGCCACTTTTGAAGAACTTATTTGAGACATATTTATGCCTATTCAATGGAGATTCAAGGCTCAGAAACAAGGCAAAAATGCATACAAGGTAAATAAATATAAAGTGGATTAATATTCATGAATGAAGTCATTGAATCTCATCTTTGGCTGGTGAAGCTGTTCAGTGGTCACTTCAAGGTATTTGAGGTGGTAATAAGGCATTTAAGAGCAAAACCTTGCTTGATCTCTGGTTTGAGGTGGGAAGGTCATTTTTTTCGAGAGGGCCCTGACTGTTGCAAAGTTCATCACAATGCCACTGTTCATACTTGATGCACTGGTAGCAGATGGTCTTGCGGTAGGCATTTGTAGTGCTTTTCAGTCATGCTCACAAGCTGGAAGACATTGTTGTCCTTAATTAGAGTCATTAACATGGAATTTTTGCTGCTGGTTGCATAGTGGCAGGGGCAATGGAGCAATGGGTGAAGTGATAAGAAGGGAGATTGGAACCATATTGCAACACCATGCACTGAAGAAGAGGAGTGCATTGCCCATAGCTATTATGCAAGTCATTCAACTTGTGTTCTTGGATATAGGGTACTTACTCTGAGGAAGGTACTCATGAAGAGACACTGTGTCCTCAAAGAAGTCTCAAGGATTATCTCTGGAGGAGAGATTTTAGGTGAAGCAAAGTCACAACAGGTAGTTGTGAATTGCAAGTTGTAACACTGTGATTGCATAGAATGAGAATGAAGAACAATATAGGCTGTGCAGGTATCCAAGTACTACAGAATTATGTAATACCTTTAGGAGGAGGTCAGGGGAAACATATCTACTACAAGAGAAGTTGATATAGGAGGGATGCAGTCCATAGGTAAGGAGTTACACTAGAAAAGTTAGGGAAAGAGAGAAAGAAAACAATGTAAGTAAATAGAGATCAGTCTCAGTGTAAGTAGGAGCAAAGGAAAAATAAGGGCAGTGGACAACAGAAATAAGAAAGAAAGGAAGATATACAGAGAAACTGAATTGTAACAATAGCTGTGCTCGCCCTAGAGGGAGGCAGGAGCCATTGAAAAAGAGCTTGCTACTGCCATTTGTTGAGTTGTGTATTGGAATAACTAGGGGGAGGTGGTCATGTAGCTGGCAGAGTATTCCCCAACAGTTATGGCCAGGTTGAGAGTATTGGAGTCAATTTGAAGGTGGGGAAGATGAGAACTGTTATGTGAGTTGACAGACTTGTGTTGAGGTGTCAAGGATTTACTTACTCTGAGGAAGGTACTCACAAAGAGATACAACATCCTCAAAGAAGTTGATGAGGTTATAGACAAGTGAAGAGAGGAACTGGTGACACAACAAGACAAGTTACAGATTGCAAGACTGACACTGTTATTGCATAGAGCAAGAGTGAAGAAGGAATATAGGCTGGATAGGTGTTTAAGTACTACAGATTACCTAAGAGGAACATCATAGAACATTATTGGAAGGATGAAAACACATGACTACTGTGAGAGAAGTAGTTCAGGGGAGAAGACAGTCCTGTGGAGAAGTACAATGCTAGAGAGAAAGAAATATAGGAGAAGATTGGGAATTGAAAGTAAGCAAGTAGTCATCCATCACCTCATGATGAGAAGTGAAGCAAGAGCATAGTTGTTGTGTTATACAAATGAGAAAGAAAATATATGAAAGAAAAAGTATTGTAACATTACCCCCTTTGTATTGAATTCCCTAGTCATTATCCACAAGGGTGTTGAGATCATCATCATCAGAGTATGATCCATTGTAAGAGCTGTGAACATCTGGTTGGGTAAGTGGGTGGACTGGACAGTTATTGACCACATGTTCTGGGCATCACATCTTCCACAGATTTGAAGATTGCAGATATTGTCGGAATGTCCCCATTGAAGACACAGATTACATTGGGTTTCCAGACAATGATGCACAGCATGACCAGGGACAACTTCTTGACAGGTAGGGCATGTGTATAGCAGACAGTATAAGCTGGAGTGACTGAGATCTGAGCAAATGTAACACCAGGTATGGGTGGGGGAGGAGTGAAAGTGTTGAACCAAGACTCAAGAGGTGAAGGAGGTGATCCATTGTCCATTAGTGATTTGGATGCAGATGACATCATTGCCCTCTATTTGTGAGGGGCATAGGGGAAGTGGGACATAAAGAGATTTGAAAGGTCAAGGGAATGGAGGCAGGGGAGTTGACATCTCATTGGTTGGTTCCGGTCTGTTTGTGGTAGTGTTGTTGTTCTGTATGAGAGTGTTGTTCTGTGTGAGAGAGTGTGTGCCAGACCTGTAGGAAGGTGGGGTAGAGGGTAGTACTCAGGAGCTCCTTCAGGTATTGTTGGAAGGAATTGGTGAGGAGAAGTTCAAGGACCAGACTGGGTAGGAAAGAGAGGGTAGTACGAAAAGGTGCTCCCAGTGACTCTGGGAGATTGATGGGACAGGCTTGGAACAGCTGGAGTTGTGTGATAGAGATGTGGTGGAGGAGTTGGACAAGGGCCTGGCAGTTGGTGTCATGTTTGTATGATGGAAGTCTCTCGATTTTGCTAAGGATGGTAGGGGAGGCAATGGCAATGGTAAAGAGTGTGTAGATTCGAAATATAGTAAGGAACTGGGTGTGGATGGGGCAAGTCTCCAGAGGGGGAGAATGGGAGGGTGCATGTTATGATCCATTGTTTACCCTCACTCCTCATCCCTCCTTGTCCCTCCTTGAATGCTCCTTCATCCTCTGTCCTCACTACATCAACGCTTCACTCCAATGTCTACTAATCCTTTTGCATCTCCTATGCCCTCCTTCGTTCCTTCGCCCCTATGCCTTATAACTCACTCAGACTTACCAGAGAATCCCTTGGGACTTACCATAGACTTATTTATGATACAAGGCTTCCACCTTGGACCTTCTTAGAACCACTTGTATGCTTCTCTTCGATTTCCCTTGATCCACATGTGTTATGATACTTTTCTTATTTCATTCCTTCTTCCTTGTCCATCTAACACATTGACTATACTCTTATCTCCTTCCTTACCGTGAGGAGATATTTGATTACCTACTTACCTTTAACTCTTGCTCCTCCCCCATTCTCCTTTCTCTTTGATCTCTTACCTTTTTAACAGGACTGTCTACTCCTCTGACTACTTCTCTTGTAGTAGTCATGTGTCCCCTTCATTCATTCGGTTCTATGGCATTCCAATTATGTAATCCATAGTACTTATATACTGCTCAGCCTGTACTTCCTCTTCATTCTTGTTCTGTGCAATAACAGTGTCAGTCTTGTGATCCACAACTCGTTTGGTTGTGACCTAGTCCCTTGCTACCTTGTTCTTTTCAACCTGAGACTTCTTTGATGACATTGTGTCTCTTCATGAGTACCTCCCTTAGAGTAAGTAAACTCTTGCCCTCAATGCAAGTCTGTCGACTTGTGTAACAAAAGAACAAGAATTATCCTCCAGTCCCTCCTATTCAGGAATAGGATCACCCCAGCCCATCCAAGATTTTCCCTCGACGCTCCAGAAGAGTTTTTCGATTCTCTGAGGATCTGGACGAAACTGGAACACTCCAGGATATCCAGAACCCCCTAGACCTAGCAACTACCCCCCAGAGACAGTCTCCTGTTGAACCTAGCCACTTCCCTGAACTACCAACACCTCCATCCCCTGGAAAATGAGTAACAGCAGGAAAACCCTTCCTCAACCCAGCACTTCAGCCATCACCAAGGAAATGTTCCCCCCCAGCGTTCTCAATACCCTCGACCAGTTCATCTGGTAACCTGACAGGCCTTCCCTTGTTTTCAATCACCCCCACTGTACCTCCTGCCTCAGCCCCACCAGCACTTCCAGCACCCTCTGGTCCCATTCCCCCTCCTGTTCCGATAAACCCATTGATCCTATCTCCCCTTCCTCCACCACCCCCAGCCCCAGTCAACCCTCCTGCTCCCCCTGTCAACCCAATATCTACCACCACCAAAACTATTGAACTAAAAGTGGCACTCCCCGCTGACTTTTTAGGAGATCCAGAGAACGTCATTTGATGGATGAAAGCAATGAAGGCCTACTTCGCCATCAACTCCTCCATTTACACAGATGATGATGAAAAGATCATGACCACCCTCAACAAGATGAGCAAAGGATGAGGACTTCAGTTTGCTGAACTATGGTATGATAGAATGGCTGATACTGCCTTCCCTGCCAAGGACAAGACTTTCAACAAATTTGCTGAGAACTTTGCATCCATCCTCTACCCCTACAACCTGGCCGAAACATCCAGGAATGAGCTGTACAAGCTGAGACAACAAAAGGAAGAGGAGAAAACTGAGAATGGCAAAAAGGTCATTAATGATGGCTTCCAGACTTACATCACGAAATTCCAGACCCTTGCCACCAAAGCTCAGATGGGTGACACCAAGGAAACCATAGCCCACTTTGCTACTGGATTAGATCCCCAAATCTCCACCATGATCCTTTCCATGTCGACTCCCCCAACCAAAATCCAGGAATGGATTGACAAAGCTCAAGACTTTCACACCCAGAAAATGCGTATCCTCACCCTTCGTGGAGGACATGATCCTGGACATTCATCCTCATCCTCTTCATGCTTGGTGTGAGACCCTGATGCTATGGATGTGGACTTCATATGCCTCAAAAAGCTCACTCCCCTGGAATGTGCACAGTGCATCCGAGAAGATCTCTGCTTCAAATGTTGCAAAAAGGGACACAATGCAGATCACTGCAACACCTACAGGGGGCCCTCTCAGAATCAATCTCAACTGCCCAATCATCGCCCCCAACAGATCCATTCCACTGACACCTCTACCCCCACTACCACTGCCATTGCTTCTATCACCCCCATGGACGCTTATGTTCAGACCTTGAAAACCCAGGGAAGAAGCGAAGAAGAAATCCTTCGAACCTTGAAACTCTGCTATGAGGAACCAAGAGAAGATGTGGCCATTGCCACCACCTTTGATACCATCCCCTCTAATGAGGATTTTTGAACCGGGAAGTTGCTTCGACATCTTCTTCCCATGACCTAGCCCATGTACTAGTAGCTTTATCCAATGAACAAACCATTTGTTTTCCCATCAAACTAGCTATTGGGACACAAATTGTCGAAACCACAGCAATCATCGACTGTGGAGCAACTGGAAACTTCATTGACATTGGCCTTTTGACTAAAGCAAACTTCCCCTTGAAATGCCTTCCCAAACCTATCCTAGCCTATAATGTGGATGGAACCACCAATGCCAAAGGGACCATCCACTGGAAAGCACACACTGACGTTCTATTCCCCCGCTCCAAAGAGACCATAGACCTGATGGTCCTGAGTCTGGGTCGACAACAAATCATAAGGAATGCCTTGGTTACACAAGTGGAACCCCAGAATTGACTGGATTACCAATACAATCTCCATTCCCAAATCTCCATATTCCACCTTGACGGACCATATTCCCCAATGATATCTCCTCCAATGGCTAGGACTCGATGCAGACAGAAAAATCTCCCATCGATTACAAAAACAAGAAGTCTGGCTGAAAGGAGAAACCATTGGAAAAACCACCATTTCCACCCAAATCGCACAAACCGCCAAAACAAAGGAACCCCTTATTCCTAAATGGTGTCAAGATTTCGCGGATGTGTTCTCAGAGAAAACACACAATCAACTTCCCCCACATTGCCCCTATGACCATACCATTGAACTTCACCCAGACTTCACTCCTAAAATCACAAAAGTATACTCCCTGAACCCAGCAGAAATGGAGACCTGTAAAGAATTCATTGAGGAACACCTTCAAACCAGAAGAATAGTGCCCTCAAAATCACCCCAAGTGTCCCCCTTCTTTTCTGTACCCAAAAAAGATGAAATCCTTCACCCCTGTCAAGATTATCACTACTTGAACTCCCACACTGTTCAAAATGCTTATCCTCTCCCCCTCATCCCTGAACTCATTGATGACATGAAAGACTCCACCCTATTCACCAAATTTGACATATGATGGGGGTATAACAACATTTGCATCCAGAAGGAAGACCAATGGAAGGCTGCGTTCATCACACCTTTGGGCTTATTCAAACCAACCATCATGTTCTTCGGATTCTGTAATGCCCCACCTACATTCCAGGCATTCATGAACCACATCTTTACAAACATGATCCAAAAGAAATGGCTAAAGGTCTACATGGATGATTTAGGCATTCACACCAAGAGTGATGTCATCCTCTACCATAAACATACAAGACATGTATTTCAGTGACTTAGGGAACATGGACTATCGATCAAACTCTCCAAATGCATCTTTGATGCCCCTCGCATGGAATTCCTGGGAATGATCATTGGACAAGGCAAGATCAAGATGGATGGAAAGAAACTCGAAGCCATTGAGAGATGGAAACCCCCTACTTCAGTCAAAGGAGTCTGATCATTCATGGGTTTTGCCAACTTCTACAGGAAATTCATTCCAGACTTCTCCAATATCATCACCCCCCTGAATCAACTCACTCGAAAGGGAGAACCCTGAAATTGAACACAGTCACAGCAGAATGCCTTTGAACGACTCAAACAAATCTTCTCCTCTGCCTCTGTTCTACAAATCCCTGATGTCACTCACCCTTTCACCATTATGATGGATGCCTCTCTACTAGCAGCAGGTGCTGTGCTTATGCAACTTGATGAAAACTCTGACCTCCATCCCTGCACCTACTACTCCACCACCTTCACTTCTGCTCAATGAAACTTTGACATCTACAACCGAGAGCTTCTAGCTGTCATCCTAGCTCTAGAGGAATGGCGACAATATTTGCAGGGAACCATTCATCCTGTTACCATCATCACAGACCATAAGAACCTCTCATATGTTAAGGATCCACAGAAACTATCCAGATGCCAAGCCAGATGGTCTCTATTCCTACAGGACTTTGATTTGCAATGGCAAGTTGTCCCTGGCACAAAAATGGGCCCAGCAGATGCACTCTCCAGACGAGACCACATTGACACCACCCAGGACAATGTGGACGTACCCATATGCCTGGAACCGGTAGTCATCAATGCTCTGGATCTCACCCTAGCCAGGAAAATTAGATCCTCCTCCCAGTCTGATCCCCTGGTTCTCCAAGCCCTTGAGAACCTCCAGCAAGAATCACCCTTGTTCCCTTGCTCCTCCAAAAATGATTGGCACATGACTGATGGACACCTTTACTTCAAGAACTGGATGTACATTTCCCCACACGAACGACAGGCCATTCTAAAGTCCATATATGAATCACCCACCACTGGCCATGTGGAACATTTCCACACTAAGGCACTATTAGAACACGATTTCTGGTGACCTGGTCTCTCCTCCTTTGTCAATGCATTCATATCCAGTTGTGCAACGTGCCAACAAAACAAAATCAACCACCACCCCACCCATCCTCCACTAATGCCCATCCCTTCATCCTGCAATCTCCCCTTCAAACAACTCTCTGTAGACCTTATCACTGACCTTCCCCCCTCCAATGGACATGACTCATTAATGGTCGTGGTCGACCATGGCCTTACAAAGGGGATAATTCTCATACCTTGCTCCAAAACAATTGATGCAGCTGGAGTTGCCCAACTTTTTGTCTCATATGTCTTCAAATGGTTCAGACTCCATGACTTCCTGATCTCAGATCAAGGTCCACAGTTTGCGTTGGCCTTTGCTAGAGAACTCGCTCGACTTCTTCACTATAACATCAAACTATCCACTGCATACCATCCACAGACAGATGGACAAACTGAATGGGCCAATCAGGAAATTGAAACATACCTTCGCATCTTCTGTACCAACAACCCTTGGAAATGGTCAGACTTCCTTTCCACAGCTGAGTTTCATCACAATTCGGTCCCTCACAGCTTGACCAAAGTTTCACCCTTTTCCCTTCTCTATGGATATGAACTGCAGGCATACCCCCTTTTAGGAAAAACCTTCATCCCTGCCCTAGAGAACCAATTGTCAGCATTAGAAAAGGCACAGAAGGAAGCATTAGCAGCTCATGAAACAGCTCATTGGATCATGAAGGAGTGAAACTTCCGACACTTCACCCCATGGAAAGTTGGACAAAAAGTATGGCTAGAAGCCACCCATCTTCGCCTCAACTACCCCTCAAGGAAACTTGCACCCAAGAGACAAGGTCCATTTGAAATCTCTCAGATACTAGGACCATTTTCCTACTGACTCAGACTCCCTCCCACGTGGAAGATCCATGATGTTTTCCATGCCTCGCTGCTATCCCCATACAAGGAAACTGAAACACATGGTCCCAACTTCTTGAAACTGCTGCCCAACCTGATTGCTTCTGAAGAAGAGTATGAGGTGGAACAGATTGTTCCACATTGGGGTTCCACAGGATGCTGGAAGTTCCTAACCGCATGGAAAGGATATCCATCATTAGAAAACACCTGGGAACCTGAATCCAATCTCTGACATGTGTCAGATATTCTCATGACATACAAAAAGGCCCACCGACTCCAGAACTTAAGAACAACAACATGCCCTTCATTTCCCAGCATGATGACTTTTCCACCCCCATCAGACCCTCTGATATCCCCTGGCTCTTGGGACTCACCACGTACCAACTCACCTTCCTTCATCAACACAGTCTTCCCCTTGACCATGCCAGGATTCACCCTTGCTTCTGCAAGGAAACCAGCTGCCCCATCCACTACTAGCACCACAGGATGAGGCATCTCCCAGTGAGTACCCCCCTGTGCATGCAACTCAAGGATGTTTCTTTTGTCTGGTTCAGAATCACTCTCACTCTTTGTATCCTTTTCTTCCTCACCAACTTCAGCCTTCTGATATACATTGACCACTCTGCTCGATGCAGAAGTCAACAAGAAATTCAACTCCCTACCCTTCCATGCCATATCCTATCCCCACCTCGCTTTACTCCCCTACCCATCCACCACCTCCTGAGACTTGCTCCATCTGCACAAGATTCCTTGCCACCTCCTGGATCCACACACTCTTCGCCATTGCCATTGCCTTCCCCACCATCCTTAGCAAAATCGAAAGACTCCCATCATATGAACATGACATTGACTGCCAGGCCCTCATCCAACTTCTCCACCATATCTCAACCACCCAACTCCAACTGTTCAGGGCCTGTCCCATCAATCTACCTGAGTCACTTGGAGCACCTCTACATACTACCCTCTCCTTCCTGCCAGGCCCATTCTCGAACTCCTTGTCGCCAACTCCTTCCACCGATACCTGGAGGAGCTCCCAAGCACTATTCTCTACCCTGCCTTCCTACACATCTGGGCTACCCTCTTGTGTGAAGAACAACAACACTACCTCGAGCGAATTGGAATGGATCAATCCAACACCACCTCCCCTTCCCCTATCCCTTTAGCTCTTTGCATCTCCTCTCGCCCCATCTCTCCCCCTTCGGAAGACAATGATGTCATCCAAATCCAGATCACTGACGGACAATGGATTACCTCTTCTGCCTCCCAAGTTCTAGTCCCATCCTCTTGACCTGACTTCCCCAACACCCAATGCTACATTTGTTTGAATCTCGGTCACTTCAGACTCTCCTGCCCCTCATACACCTGTCCTTTCTGCAGGCAATCCACACTGGGTCATGTGGTACATCATTGTCTGGAAACCCAATGTGATCTCTGTCATCAATGGGAACATTCTGATGATGTCTGCAATCTTTGAATCTGCGGAAGATGCAATATTCCAGGGCATGTGGTCGATAACTGCCCAATCAATCTGCTTACCCAGTCAGAATCTCATAGCACTTATGGAGGAACATACTCTGAGAACGATGGTCTCAACACCCTGGTGGACAATGGATAGGGAGTCTAGATATCTTGAGCCTGGAGCTCAAATATATGAAGGGGGTAATGTTACAATACTTTTCTTATTTCATTCCTTCTTCCTTGTCCATCTAACACATTGACTACACTCTCATCTCCTTCCTTACCATGAGGAGACATATGATTACCTACTTACCTTTAACTCTCACTCCTCCCCTGTTCTCCTTTCTCTTTGATCTCTTACCTTTTTAACAGGACTGTCTACTTCTCTGACTACTTCTCTCGCAGTAGTCATGTGTCCCCTTCATTCCATTCAGTTCTATGGCATTCCAATTATGTAATCCATAGTACTTACTGTATATACCGCTCAGCCTGTACTTCCTCTTCATTCTTGTTCTGCACAATAACAGTGTCAGTCTTGTGATCCACAACTCATTTGGTTGTGACCTAGTCCCTTGCTACCTTGTTCTCTTCAACCTGAGACTTCTTTGAGGATGTTGTGTCTCTTCATGAGTACCTTCCTCAGAGTAAGTAAACCCTTGCCCTCAACACAAGTCTGTTGACTTGTGTAACAACATGTAGCATTTCTGACCTTCTTCATGGAATGCCACTGCCTTTTTAACTTCCATTCCTAATACACATATATACCCTTCTTAGATCACCATTCCCTTTGATCTCTGAACCCTTATATAGCTTTGGTTCATGTGCAGCCATGACATCTATTTAGACCATTAGACTTTATCTTTGTTTTCTTACCTTAGTCTTCTTAGAGTGCCACTCATGTACTCCTGCCTAGAACTCTAGACCCTCTCTATGACTCTGAATCTATCCATTTTACCTTGAAACCTCTTGCTTTGACCTCTGGGCAACTTTCAACTTGGCAGACTAAGGATATGCCTTTGCCTACCAAGTGCAGTCGTAACAGTGCATAAATGGAGGTGGATATGGGGTATGGCATGGGAGGGAAGGAAGGTGGACTCCTCTTTGACACCTGCATTGAAAGGAGTTATCTATGTAGACAAGAAGGCTGAAATTACAAAGAAAGAAGAGAATGCAAAGGGTGAGTACAATTCCAAACCAGACAAATAGAATGTCCCCAGGTTGCATATACAGGGGAGTACTCACAAAGAGACACCTTGTCCTGCCGTGTCAATAGTAAATGAGTCATGTAAGGACTGGGTGATAGCCTGTCGTTCATGTGGAGGAATGTACATTTGACCTTTGAAGTACAAATGGCCATTGGTCATGTGCCAATCATCCTCGGATGAGCAAGAAAACAAGGGAGAGCCTAGTTTCAGAGCCTCAAGAGCCTGAAGTACTAGTGGGTCCAATTGGATGAAAGATCAGATCTTTCAAGCTAACACAAGATCCAATGCTTGAATGATGACTGGATCTGGGCATATGGCTGTCTCCTGGTTGTCCTGGGTGGTATCTATGTGGTCTTGTCTGGAGAGCACATCTGCAGGGGCCATTTTTGTTCCTGGAGTGACTTGCCATTGCAAGTCAAAGTCCTGTAGGAAAAAAAACCACCAGGCCTGTCATCTGGATAGTTTCCAAAGGTCTTTGACATATGAGAGATTCTTATGGTTGGTAATGATGGTAACAGGGTGTGTGATTCCCTGGAGATATTGGTGCCACTCTTCCAAAGCCAAGATTACAGTGAGAAGTTCACAGTCATGGATGTCATAGTTGCATTGGACAGAGAAGAAGGTGTGGAAGAAGTGGTGCAAGGATGGAGGTTTAAGTTTATGTCCATTTGGATAAGTACTGCTCCTACCACTAGCAGGGAGGTATCTGTCATGATGAAGAAGGGGCAAGAAATGTTAGGAATCCAAAGGATGGGAGCTGAGGAGAAATGTGTTTGAGCTTTTTGAAGGCTTCCTGCTGGAGTCATGTCCAGACCCATGGTTTCCCTTTCCAAGTGAGCAAATTAAGAGGGGCAACAATGTTGGAGAAGTCTGGGACAAATTTCCTGTAAAAGTTCGCAAATCCAGTGAAAGATCTGATTTCTTTGACCAAAGTGGGGGGTTTTCATTCCTTTATGGCTTCTAACTTCTTTTCATCCATCTTGACTTCTCCCTGTCCAATAATCATGCCAAGAAATTCCATATAAGAGGCATTGAACATGCATTTGGACAACTTAAGTAATAGTCCATGTTTCCAGAGGTGTTGGAGTACTCATTGTGTGCACTCATGGTGGAGGATAAGGTCATCCTTTGTGTGGATTCCCATGTCATCCATGTAGATCTTCAGCCCTTTTTCCCTTAGCATGTCCATGAAGATGTGGTTCATGATCACCTGGAATGTGGGGAAGCATTGCAGAATCCAAAGAACATGACAGTGGGTTCAAATAGATCCATGGAAGTAATGAAGGCAGCCTTCCATTGGTTCTCCTCTTGGATTTGGATGTTGTTGTATCCCCATCAAATGTTGAATTTAGTGAACAGGGTGGATTCCTTCATGTCATCAATGAGTTTGGAAATGAGGGGAAGGGGATAGGCATTTTGGACAGTATGGGAGTTCAAGTAGCAATAATCTTGACATGGACATAGGGTCCTGTCCTTTTTTGGTACAAAGAAGAAGGAAAAGGCTTGGAAAGATTTTGAGGGTATGATACATCCAGTT
This sequence comes from Xanthoconium purpureum, assembly GCA_038090075.1. NCBI lineage: Eukaryota > Fungi > Basidiomycota > Agaricomycetes > Boletales > Boletaceae > Xanthoconium > Xanthoconium purpureum. The sequence goes on along the minus strand of JBBPMA010000254.1, from coordinate 20,319 downwards.
TTCAGGTGTTCCTTGACAAAGGTTTTACAAGTTTCCATTTCCACTGGGTTAAGGAAGTAGATCTTGGAAATCTTCAGGGTGAAGTCAGGGCAGAGTTCAATGGTATGATCATAGGAATGATGGGGAGGAAGCTGGTCATGGGTTTTCTTGGAGAAGACATCTACAAACTCCTTGCACCATTCTGGTATGGTGGGTTCCAAAGTATGAGATGTCTACATGATTTGTGTGGAGATGGTGGTCCTGTTGATGGATTCTCTGTCCAACCAAGCTTCTCGCTTTCATAGTTGGTTAGAGATTTTTCAGTCAGCATCAAGGCCTAACCATTGTAGAAGGTATTGGTTGGGGTTGAGGTCTGGAGGGGAATGGGTGAGAGATCTTGGTAAAGAGATCATGTTGGATATCCAATCTATCCTAGGATTCCATTTACATAACCAAGGCATACCTAGAATGATCTGTTGTCATCCCAGACTAAGGACCATGAGGTTGACCAGTTCTTTCAAGTAAGAGAAGAGGATGTTTGTGTGGGCCTTCTATCCAATGGTTCCTTTAACATTGGGAGTGCCATCAGCATTGTATGCATGTATGGATTTAGGGAGTCTTTGTAGAGGGAAGTTTGCTTTGGACAAGAGGCCTACATCAATGAAGTTTCCTGTGGCACTGCAGTCAATGAGAGCAGTGGTTTCAACAATTTGTTCCTTGGTAGCCAGCCTAATGGGAATATGAATAGTTTGCTCATTGGGAAGGGCTACTAGTACATGGGATAAAGTATGGGAAGAAGACATCCCAAATCAAAAATCCTCATTGTCTGAGAAAGTGGTAGTGGCAGCCACATCTTTTCCATCCTCTTCATAGCATATTTTCAAGATTTGGAGGATATCTTCAGGGGTTCTGCCCTTGGTGGTGAGGTTTTGAATGTAGGTGTAGATGGGGATGATGGTGGTAATGGTGGCAGTAGTAGGTACAGGGGTGGCGGAGGGCTCTCCCTTTCTAACTAGTTGGGGGTAATTGTTTTCCTTGGATTTGCCTTGTGTTTGCAAGGATCAACATTTGTTCACACTGTGTCTCTTTTTGTAACATCTGAAGCAAAGGCCTTCCCAGATGCAGTGAGCATGGTCAATTGGGGAGTGTTACGCAAGTCAACAGACTTGCATCGAGGTCTAAGGTTCACTTACTCTGAGGGAGGTACTCACAAAGAGACACTGCGTCCTCAAAGAAGTCTCAAGGGGAAAAGGAACTAAGTCACAACTTAGACGAGTTGTGGATTGCAAGACTGACACTGTAATTGTGCAGAACAAGAATAAAAAAGAGGAGGTACAGGCTGAGCAGTATATAAGTACTACAGATTACATAAGTGGAAGGCCATAGAACTAAATGGAATAGAGGGGACACGTGACTACTGTAAGAGAAGTAGTCAGGGGAGTAGACAGTCCTGTTAGAGAGGTACGAGATTAAAGGGAGAAAAGTACAGGAGCAGAGTGAGAATCAAATGTAAGTAAGTAGTCATCTTCTACCTCATGATAGGGACTGAAGGAGTATGACCAGTGGGTAAGATGGAGAAGAAAAAAAGTACAAGACAGAAAAAGGATTGTAACAGGGAGAGTTTCTTTAAGTGAATGGTGTCAACATCCATGGCATCCAGATCTCTGGTGGGGTGGGAGTGGGAGAAGGAGGAAAGGGATAAACCATGTCCTTCCTTGAGGGCCATGATGTGGGTCTGTTGCTTGTGAAAGTCAATGGCTTTGCCCATCCATCCATTCAGGGTGTCAGGGACCTTTTCCATGGAGTAGATCATGGTTGCAAGTTGAATGTTCAATCCTTCAGCAAATAATCTCCAGATTTCAAGAGTATCTTCTGCTTGGGACTGTGCAACCAGGTTTTGGAATGTGAAGAGGTATGTTTGGAATCCATCATCCTTTTTGGTGGGTGTCTGCTTAAGTTTGTTGAGCTTGTTCCTGGCCATTTCTGTTCAGTGGTGGAGATAGAACATCAAGGCAAACACTTCAGTTACTTTGTTGAAGGTTTTATTGGCTGCTTTTATCTTTGTGTCTGCCTGGATGTCCAGCCAGGTTTCTGTGAAGTTACCCCCTCATCCTTTGCTCATTTTGTTAAGCAGGGTCACTGTTTTGGTGTCATCTGTGGTGTATGTCATGGGATTAACTGTAAAGTGTGCTTTCATGGCTTTCATTCATCAAACAGCATCCTCAGTTTCTCCAAAGAAGTCTGCAGGAAGTGCTGCCTTGATTTCGACTGTGGGGGTGGGATTGGATATTGGGTTCACTGGAGATGGTATTGGGTTAACAGGGGGTAATGATGGTGGGATAGTGGATGTGGTGGGAGTGACTGTGGGGACTAGAGGAATGACAGGTGGCAAGGGATTGGTTACTGGGATGCTGGGTTGTGGACTAGAGGATGGCAAGAAGGCAAGGTGCTTGGGCAGCGAAGGCAAGGATGCTGGATTGACTGTGTATTAATGTTCTAAAACTCTTTTTGAGGATGAGGGGGGGCCCATTGGGGTGTCAGGTCTAGTGGATGACTGGGTGTGAGGAGAGACTATGAAGTCCAAAGGGTTCTGGGGTGTTCTGGCTTCTTCTGAGTTGTCTGGAGCTAAAAAGGTTCTCTTGGGGCACTGGGGCAAAATCTTGGGTGGGCTGGAGTGGTCCTGCTCCTAAATAGGAGGGACAAAAGGAGATTCTTGTTCTTTTGTTACACAAGTCAACAGACTTGCATCGAGATCAAGGATTTACTTACTTCGAGGGAGGTACTCACAAAAAGACACAACATCCTCAAAGAAGTTGATGAGGTTATAGACAAGTGAAGAGGGAAACTGTGACACAACAAGACAAGTTGCAGATTGCAAGACTGTCATATCCCACACAATTGACCAAGTCCATTCCGGTCTTCTGAGTCACTTTCAGATTTATCAAACACCAACTCCGATGCATTCTCAATCAAGGCACATCTTCTGACCTCCAGATTCATATCAGGGACTTCTTTCATCATGCTACATTTCACTTATCCCCATCTGTACTAGTTTCATAGCATTCTAGCCACCAATCCTATGAACCTGTGCCACAGGTCTGATCTCCAGACAGCCAGTGCGCAGCCTTACATTTGAATAATTACTCAGCTCTGTTTCTCCGTGACAAATCCTGTCCACCTTTGTAGTATAAGTACTGTACCCCCTGAGCCATGTATTCCCTCAGTTTGAATATCAACTAAGATACCACTCCCCTCTGATCCTCCGCTCAAGTCTTTGACTCCCCTCTGACCCCTACTTGACTTCGTTGCTGTGCAACATTTAAGTCATTACCTCTGAGTTACCTCTGAGTTCTGAAATTTGGGACCAGACTTAGGCAAGGGCACAGCGCTCCTCTCTGAGTTGCTGAAGCCAAGTCCTGTCTGACAGCTAGTCTCCAGAAGTCCCGGAGATAGTTCAGGAGTTGACCCGGTCTTGACAAAGAGTGACACTGTTATTGCATAGAACAAGAATGAAGAAGGAATACAGGCTGGATAGGTATTTAAGTACTATGGATTACCTAAGAGGAACATTGTAGAACATTATGGAAGGATGGGAACACATGACTATTGTGAGAGAAGTAGTCAGGAGAGAAGACAGTCCTGTGTAGAAGTACAATGCTAGAGAGAAAGAAGAACAGGAGAAGATTGGAAATTGAAAGTAAGCAAGTAGTCATCCATCACCTCATGATGAGGAGTGAAGTGAGAGCATAGTTGTTATGTTATACAAATGAGAAAGAAAGTATGTGAAAGAAAAAGTATTGTAACATTACCCCCTTTGTATAATCGAGCCCCAGGCTTTCCTTCTCCCCTTCCCAGTTGATATTCTTGCTGTCCTCCACACCCAATGCATCCTGCCTGAGGTGACCATCTTTCCATTCCTTGTTGTTTTCCTCAATCTGATCCAATCCTGAATAGCTGAATTCATCCATCTCATTCAGAAGTTCTTCATTTACCAGTGCCATGGAGTTTCTTTCCGACTCTGGTTCATCATTACCATTGCTTTCCTCATCACTATTGATCTCCTCATTGCCATTGCTCTCATTGTCATCAATTTCATCACTCTCCTCATTTCCAATGTCTTCTATCTCACCATCACCTGCATCATGGGCCCCACTGCGCATCTCTACATCACTCCTATTGTCATATTTCCAATTTCATTCACTTTCCAGTTCAAACAGAACCTTGTCAAGCTTGTCACAGTCATCAAGGAAGCAGTCAGTTTCCTCCTGTGTTGACTTGTGGCCAACACCACCACCACAATATCACATAAACATGTTTCTATCAACAAAACTGAATATAATTTTTAGGCAGAATTTTGATAGGATGTTTACTGTACTTACATGTTGACATAGAACCATTCCCAGTCCTTGTGACTGTCTGATGGTCAACAGGCAATTGAATTTGGCAGTAGGAGCACAATACTCTGTCCATATGTAAATGCTGGGATGAGATGAATCCCTCAAATGACCAGCTTGGGATCCAGAAATCTGAATGCAGATGGATTGCTGCTTTCATAGAACCCAACATGTGAAAGACATTTTGCAGCCCAGATTGCTGCATGCCAACCACTGTACCCAAAGAACATCCATTCACTTGATCCTCCCCTCATAACAAACATTAAGGTGAAAGATTCCAATAATGCAAGTATACCAGTAAGGGTGGGGGTGTTCATTGTCATCTTCATGTGCAAGAACCATGACATCTGCATGTGTGCATAGATTGAGAGCATCTTGAGCATGGCATAAATCATAAGTCATATAGTTGATTCAAAGCACTTTGTGTTGGTATATTTGATTCTGCACAAAGGTAACCATGTTCTGTTAATGTGCAGTAAATGAAATTTCATCCCCATCATACTTGCCACCTAACAAATGTGACAATAAATGACTTTTCAGCTTTGGGATGAAGTTCTGCCAATGTAGTGAGATTGCTATATAACCTGAGATACTCATTGTTCAAACCTCAAGTGTGGGATCATCTTGATTCCTCCCACACCATGCCAAGATGTTCCAGTAATGCCTCTGTAATGTTAATACTTGATAATGGTCATTGGAAGAACAGTGCAGGAGTGGTTATTGATTCACAAAGTGCAAGAATGGGGCATTGGCATCTTCTGACTTGGAGCTGCTGGGCAGCACAATGTGGGATTGTGCCTCAATTTCCCATAGTTTGTGGACTAACTATTCCCTGTGCTGTTGTTTTGTAATACCATGCACAAACTTGATCTTGTTTGTTCATACATAGAACTGTTTGACTTGATAGTGTTCAAGTTCATCCTGATCATGCTTCAATTATTAGTTACTGGTGATACATTGTTACTGTATCTACCACTTGCATCAAGTAATTGTCCATTGTACCAAAAAGCCAAATAGATCTGACATCGTCACCAAGGGTATGAAGCTTATATGTTGACATATTGAAGGTTTGCTGCTTCGGAGTGTTGCCTTCACCATTCTGCATTCGCCTTCCCTTTTTGGCTTGTGCACTCCAGCAACAAGAGTGTGTAGCTGACTCTTGTGGTAGCTTGTATGTGTGGAATTTGGTGCACACATCCCTGCAAAATCTGCAAAGGGCTTTCCCAAGGTGTGTTATACAGTTATTGAAATTGTTTAGAGTGGTCTCAGTATAAAGGCACAACTTGCTGAATGCATGCCATGTTGCTAGTTTGAAGAGAAGCTTGAGACTTATTATGTTGAATGGCTCTGGAAGGAGACATTCGAACACTGGAATTGAACACTGATATGTTCTAAGACAAGTAAATGAACACAAAGATAAATAGAAGATACCTGAAGCAGGTCCTCAAAGTCATGTGCTGCCAGCTTTGTTAATCCAGACACATTGTCACTGAATTTATGAATTGTATTGCATCTAAAAGTGGGTATTTTATGATAGCTATGATGTTGCTAGTTTTTATGATCCCAAACAAAAAACAATCAGCCTACCATTCATTCAGTGCTTGAATAGTTTTATGACCATATGTGTAGAGAATTTATAGCAAGTAAGTAAAGACTGCTTTCCATACACCAAGTTTGAACTTGTGCAGGAGATCAGGCACAAGCATAGTGTGGAAATCAAATCCAAAGCAGGAAAGCATCTCTGAAAAGGTGTTCTAAAAATCTGTGTTAGTGTTGAAAGGTTAAACACTATTGTTTTTACATGAGTAGAAACCAAGGACATTGTACCAATCAGCCCCTCCACAGCCTGACTGATAACACATTGTCCCTCTATGAAAATCATTTCACAAACCAACTCAATCCAATTCTGTCTTTGATGGTTGTCAACTCTATACTTGTGAGTTCACAGCCACCCATTGTGTTTATTACCCAAGTGATCAATGTTGTCTCTCTCAACAAAGCAGTGGGGACAAGGACATTACCTGAGAAATTTCATGCATGCAAGTAGAATCCTACCAAAATGTGGAGAGTAAAAGTATGAGTAAAAATAGGAAAAACAAGGCTGTACTTTTCTGGATAATCTGCTGCATATGTGAAGATTTGAAGAAAGACATGGCAGAATATACCATCAGGAAACTTGATAACAATTTCATTTTCATATGCATCTACAAAATCTGCATTGAGCAAGAATTGCCACACTGCTTGCATGATTTCATGTTTGAGATGGGTGAGTGTAGCTGCTGTCACACTACAATGGAACATCTGTAGGTAAAAATCCTATATGGTATCCAATAACTTTGAATTAAAGTTAGTGGCATTATTGGTAGCTCACACACATCAAGCTCACCTTTGGAATATACACCAAGTGGTGAGCAGAAAATGAGGTTGGCTTTGCACGAGTATATTTAGACAAGTTTCTGATAAACATGTACACCACCCAGCAGCACTGCTGAAATTTGCAAGATGAGTTGAATCTGACCATAACATGATGGCTGTGACAACAATCTCCAGGTTACATCCAGATATGCAAGAGGCAGTGTTGAGCTTTGCTTCCTCATGGAGCATTGCATCAGCTATATATAGCTCAGAAATGACATGTTGAGGTGGTCAGTTCTTGTCCAGTTGCCAGAATAGCTTGAATGGTTTTGTATGAAAGGACTTCCCAGGTACTTCACCATATGCAGGTTTCACAATGTCTGTGAATTTTTGGTAGTGGAGACCTTCAACTCTAAACCTTGGAGCATTTCCTTTGGATGGAAATTTGACTTTCTTGCAAGGGATAGGTATTTCAAGTGAGGTTTCATGCCATCTGTGGCAGATAAAGGGATTGATTCTGAGCTGGCTGGCACCTCATCCATATGTTTTGCTGTGCAAGTGGCACTAAAGTCTTGTAAATGATTGTGATCAAAATCATTGGCCAAGATGACCTCATTAATGAGACAATCTAGGTCACTGAGAGACTTGCTTGATGATGAGTTGTAAAACCAACTCATTAGATGGTAAGTGGTCATGTTGAGAAATGGTTGGACATATTGGTGATTTGCAGTTCCAAGAAGTGTGCCAAGCCCACTGTACCATGGCTGCTGATTATTTGGATTGCCATCATTGTAATTGAATGTTGGAGCATCACAGAATTGACCAAAGTAAGACATATTTTCAGGATGATAGATAGGGAATGTATTTTGATATTGTTACATCAAGTGTTGCTTTCTAGTGTTCCATGATACTCCTAGGGCTGACACCTAGTGAGATTTGATAAAGCAGCTGATAGGTCTTATTGGTGTAGCCTAGCAGGCAAGGGCTTATTGGAGTGGCCTTCCTGGACAAGAGTATTGCCTTGAAGTGATACTTGATGGACCTAAGAGTAGGTTGTCAATTGGGTGAAGCACATGGACTAGGTGTAAACGCAAGTGATTCCCTCGATGGTGAGGAGAACAGGGGTCTCAAGGAACCAACTATCCATTCCAGAAGGGATATGGAGCTCTGTGTCATAAAGGAACTGTGGAATTAGAAGAGCAGAAAGATATGGAATTTACGGAGAGCCAAGACGAATATAAAAAGAGACCAAGATGTATCCAGAAGGTGGAGTGCTGATGGGACAGCGAGATCTATGCATGGCAGATAGAAGCCTAACCATGTGGGGAATATACAGAGAGAATCCAGAATGGGAAAGTGAAGTCCAGGCATTGAGTGGTGTGGCATATGGGACAAGGAATCTGTTGAGTGGGAGGAAAAGGTTGTCCCAAGGGATGAGGGAAAAAGATGGGATCTCATCAAAGGGCACAAAATCCATAACATTACCCTCCTCATAAGATTGACTCATCAAATCAAAAAGTCCCTCATCCAGGGGAGGAGGGGACTGAGTCGAATTCCTCCTCAGAATCCAAACCAACTTTGGAAAGTTGGGTGGAGTCACTGGGGGTAAGGTGGGAGTTGGAGGGGCAACAGCCTTGGGTGTGACCAGGAGCTGCAGTATTGCAAAAGGGGCAGATGTATTGAGGGCACTCCATGTGGAAGTGATCTCACTCCTTGCAATGGAAGCACCAGTATTTGCATCAAAGACAGTTGCTAAGGGGGGAGTTTGGAGAGAGGGGGTTTGGGACAGGAACTGGGGTTGCAGAATCGAAGGCAGATCTACCTGCCACAAGGGCACAAGCGGTTCTGGCAGCAGAGCTGGAAGGTTCCTGGGGATAGGAGCGATGAGGGTGGGGGTCTGCATGGGGGGGAGTGGACAGAAGGCAATGTCGACAAGATTATCTCCATGGCTGTGGGGAGAGTTAGATTCTGGACTATCTCGAGCTGGAGGCTCAGGGGTAGGTGGGGCAGAGTTGACAAAGCCAGTAAAGCGAGTAAGGTTGGCTCCAGAGAGGGTGTGTAGAACATTTTGGAAGTGAAAGTAGGTGTTCCCTGGGAGGAGCTGCCCAAGAATGCCAGGGAAGCTGAGAGTTGTGAGCAATTTGAAGCAGTGGGAATGAAGTTCAAGAATGAGTTGTCTGATGTCAGTGTCACAATGCTCGTAGGGAGGGGGTCTCTCTGCATAGATGTTGCAGAAGGCAATGTAGATGCAGTACATGGAGATGGCTTTGCATAGGGCAGGAAAATTTCACACAAATGTGTGGTCTTTGATCTGTGACGAGAGGTAGGGGATTTCAAAGAAGGTGGCATATAGAAGGTTGTGTTGCAACTGGGGGAGCATGAGGATGCATTCAGCAGAGATGTTGGACATGGGGACTGAGGCCAGAAAGGGCAAAAACCAGAGTTTATATAGATGGGCTCCTGAAGGCTGTACTTATTTGGATTCTAAAGAGGGAGGGGCAGAGTCCTGTTCAAGCACTAAGGCCTTCGACTATGGGAATCTGAATTTGGAAGAGTGGGAGTCCACCCACTCCATTTGGGTGTCACTCCAATTGGTAGCAGCAGCCACCGCTCCCCAGGCATTAGTGGTGCCATCATAACTCCAATTTGGAGCTCTGATGTGGGTCAGGGGAATAAGGCCAAATTTGAAGTGTCTACCTAGAATGTCAATCATCCACACATAAGGTGTGGTGGGAAAACAGAAGTGAGAGAGGAAATAGAGACTGGCCATAGTGAACGTGAAGATCATCTCTTGGGTAGAGAGGGTGACCTGCATGATCGAGTCTAGGGAGAGTCTGGAATTTTGAAGATGTCATTGCATCTCATTTTATAGGCTCTGAGAATGTATTTGGCATGAGCAAGATTGGAAGGGGGTTTCCAGTTGTCTTCCAATGGAGGGTATCCTTTCCAATGGATGTGGAATTGGCAGCAAGCAGAGGTGCCTCGATGGATGACGATGGATTTCACAGTATATTCTTCTTCTCCCTGGATCTCTGAAGGAGGTGGGTAATTGAAATTTGGGCCATGTTCAGGAGTTTCCTGATAGCTAGACAGGAGGGAGGTGTGGAAAACAGGGTGGATTTTCCAAGTTGGAGAAAGATGTAGTTGGTAAGAGAGAGGGGATAGAACCTGTTCAATTTCAAAAGGGCCTTCTCAGCAAGGGGCGAGCTTCTTGGATTGGTAGTGGAGTTTTAGGTTGTGGTTATCCAACCACACCTTATCTCCAACTTTCCAGGGTTTGAAGTGGGAGTTTATGCAGTCTTTGATGAGGTTTGCTGCTTTTGCATGTGCTTCTATAGCTTCCAAACAGGCTTGTTCAAGGAGTTTGAGGCATTTTTCGAGTTTGGGAAGGAAGGTTTGTCCAATCTTCAGGTAAGCGCAGGGTTCATAGCCCATCATGAGAGAGAATGGGGTTTGGTTGGTGACTGAATGGGTAGTGGAGTTGTGAGAGAATTCTGCCATAGGAAGGAGTTTAGACCATTTATTGGGTTGGTTCTAAGAGAAGAGTCAGAGATAGGTCTCAAGTTCCTGGTTGACTCTTTCAGATTTGCCATCAGTTTGAGGATGATAGGCTGTAGAGAGGGCCATGTCATAGTTCAGAAGGCAGGCAAGTTCTTGGGCAAATGTCAAGGCAAATTGAGGTTCCCAATCAGAGATGACCTTGTCATGGAGGCCAAATCAGGGAAAGATATGCTGGAAAAAGATGGAGGCAATGTCTACAGTGGAGGCAGTTTTGTTGCAAGGATGGAAAATTACCCCCTTCGTAAGGCCATGGTTGACCACAACCAAAATAGAGTTGAAGCCATTGAAGGATGGCAGATTAGTGATGAGGTCCATCAAGATCTGCTAAAAGGGTTGAGTGGCAGTGGAGGGAATGGGTGCCATCACAGGGGCGGAAGGATGTGTATTGACCTTGCAGGCCTGGCAGGGGGCGCATCCTATGATGAATTTCCAAACAAAGGTAGTGAGGCCCGGCCACCAATAGTCCTTTTGGAGGAGGTTGACAGTATGGAAGTATCCACTGTGACCTCCAGCAGGAGATTCATGGATGGAGGAGACCAGCTGGTGGTGTACTGGTTCTGGAATATAGAGGCAGGACTTATAGTAAAGTGCACCATTGTCAAAATACCAGTCTTGAGGGGCTGAGCACAAAAGAGGGACAGTGTCCAACTCCATGGCATGGAGCATGTCAATGATGAATTGGTCAGAGGTGGTGGACTCAGTGATTTTCTCGGTAAGTGCAGCATTGAGGAGGTTAATCTAAAGCCCTGGAAGTAGCACTTGCTCAGTGTTATCTGAGGAGATGTTGATGTTGTGGAGGTGAGATAATGCATCCATGGGACCCATTTGGGAGCTGGAAACATGGACCCAAGAGAGATTGTAATCCTGGAGAAACATTTGCCATTGTGTCTGTTAATGAGAGAGGGCATGGGATTCCTTAAAGTACATCAAATTCTTGTGATCAGTGAGAATTGTGATGCAGTGGCAGGTACTGGTGAGGTAGTGACACCATTCTGAGAGAGCATTTATGATGGCGAGTAGTTTGCAATCATAAATGTCATAGTTGCGTTCCGCAGGGGCAAAGATCTTGGAGAAGTAGGTGCATAAGTGCATGTCACCATTGGAGTCTTTTTGCATGAGGACAGCCCCAGATGCAGTGAGGGAGGCATCAGTCATAATGAAGAAGGGTTTTTCTGTGTTGGGAAAGGTGAGTACAGGTCAGCGGAGGAAGGCATTCTTAATTTTAGTAAATGCCTTGGTGTGGTCTGGGGTCCAAGTCCAAACAGCCTTTTTGTGGGTGAGGCTGAGGAGTGGTTTTGTGAGGGCAGAGAATCTGGGAATGAATTTCCAGTAAAAATTGCAAAATCCAATGAAGGATCAGACTGCTTTGACATAGGTAGGGGGAGCCCATTGCTCAATGGCATTGAGCTTGGTGGGATCCATGTGGATAGATCTGGAGGTGATTATGAGTCCAAGATATTCTACCTCAGTGGCATCAAAGGTGCATTTGGTGAGTTTGAGAGTGAGATGTTGCTTTTGAAGTCATTGAAGTACTTGTTTGGTGTGTTCCTGATGGAGAGAGAGGTCATCCTCCAAGTGTATGAGCATATCATCCATGTAGATGATAAGCCATCCTTCATCAATGAAGTCAGCAAAGGTATGATTCATATAGGCCTGAAAGGTGGCCAGGGAGTTGCAAAGGCCAAAGAACATGACAGTGGGCTCATAGAGGCTGAATGGTGTGGAGAATGTGGCCTTCCAGGTGTCCTCAGGTTGAATGTGGATATTATTGTACCCCCAATGGATGTCAAACTTAGTGAATAGTTTGCTATGCTTGAGTTTGTCCACCAAGTCCAAGATGAGTGGGGAAGGGTAAGCATTTTTGACTGTGTGGAGGTTGAGGTAACAGTAGTCCTGGCAAGGTCAAAGAGTGCCATCTTTTTTAGGAACAAAGAAGAATGGTGTGGCCCAGAAAGATTGGGAAGGGCAAATTTGTCCATTCTACAGATGCTCGTTGATGAAGGCTTTGCAGACTTCTTGTTCAGCAGGGTTTAAGGGGTAGGCCTTGGCACATTGGGGGATGAATGAGTCCTCAAGTTGGATGGCATGGTCAAATTCCCTTTTGGGAGGGAGTCCATCTGTGTCTTTGGCTTGGAAGACATCAGCAAATTCCTTATAGATGGAGGGGAGTTCATGTTCCACTTGTCTGGCTTGTTGGGCCAGGTCAGTGGAGATGGTCATCTTGTGGATGCCAAGGGTGACTGGAATGTGTTTCATTCATTGGAGGATGAGTTCCTCCATTTTTTCACTGGGGTCTATAAAGAGATACTGAATGAAATATCATTGGTAGGTAGCATTGGAGGAGTTGTGACATGGGACAGCACAGGGTTCTGGGATGTTTATTTTTCTGGCAGCCCAATCGATGATGGGGTTGACTTCTTGGAGCCAGGGTAGTCCTAGAATTAGGTTCTTATTTCCAAGATGGATTATGTAAAACCAGTGTTTTTCCTCTTTTTTGCCAAGGTGAAGGGTGAGTTGTACCTTAAAATGTATGATGCCTTTGGTGTTGGGAGAGCCATCAGCATTGTAAGCCAAAATGGGGGTTTTCAGTCTTTCTTTGGGCCAGTTATTTCTGGCAATAAGGTCATGGTCAATGAAGCAGGAAGTGGCTTCAGAGTCAATGAGGGCCGGGAAAGGTCAACGATTTTTCCAAGTGAACTGGAGTAGAGTGATGCAGGAATTTTCATAGAGTGAGACTTACTACTGGTTACAAAAATTGGTCTAATAGATTGGAAAGGCAATGACGTTGAAGCATTCCTTCCCTTCAAAAACCCGATTGGGTTGCAATGGGTTCAGGAACCTCTTGGGTTTGAATGTAGTTGATGTGTTCTCCTTCCTCATTGATGTCATTGTCATAGAGGACCCATAGGGAGTGGAGAATGTCCATATTGGAGAGCTTGTCATTGGTTTTAAGCTGGTTGATATAATCCTATACTTTATCTTTGGGTGGAGGAGAAGTCTCTGTGGCTCTGATGTTTTGAGCTGAAGGGGTCCAATTGCCAGAGGGGCCCAATTTGGGAGGTCCTCCATGTGAATGGTTCCTTGTGTTGCAACCTTTCTTGTGGCATACAAAGCAAAGGTTGTTTCTAATGTGTTTGGTGCATTGCCCAGGGGTGAGGTAGATTTGATCTATGTCCATAGCATTTGGGTCATGATGAGTGCCCATGTTGTGAGAGGTCCTTATAGGGGTTCCTCTGTCTCATAGTTGTCACATGTGTTTAGCAACATCAAAGAACTGTCCTGCCTTTCTAAGCCATTCCTTGTGAGTGGTAGGTTCAGTCAGGAGTGTGGCCATTTTGTAAGCAATGCTAGGGGAAATGACTCAACTAAGCATATCCATGAGGACATGCTCATTGTTGGGGTTGTCAAGGCCTGCTCTAGAAGCTTCTAGTTCAAAGTCAGCTTTAAATTCATGGAAGTTGCCATGGTAAATGGGGTCTTCCTGCTGCATGATGGCAAGTTTGTTCTGGCTATTGGCATGAAGGTCTGTGGTTAGGAACACTTCCTCAAAATGCATAAGGAGTTTTGAAAAAGTTTTCTCCTCAGCTGGCATGCTCTCATTGTCCAGCTTCATAAGCCAACCTTCAGAGAAGGAGGCTCCTCATCCCTTGCCTATTCTGTTGAGCAGAATCAGGGTTTTAGCCTGATCATTGTATTTTGACAAATTCATCACAAAATATCCTTTCATGGCAAGGATCCATCTATTGGCATCCTCTTGTTTGCCAGAAATTTCTTTTAGGAGACCCGCTTTAAGTTCTTCTTGGGAAATCATATCATCCTTGATGTGTGGGAGGTCAGTGTTGGGGTTAGAATCTGGGTTTGGGTTTGGATCAGGCTCAGGCACAGCAGGGGGTAGTGGGTTGTCTTGAAGGTATTCTGCAAGAGCAACTTGATATTGCCAGGTGCGTTCTTCCTGTTCAAAGTCAAGTGGAGGGTGTTACATTGAGCATTGCTCTCTAGTGTTCCATGGTACTCCTAGAGCTGGCACCTAGTGAGATTTGGTAAAGTGGCCAATAGATCTTATTGGTATAGCCTAGCAGGCAAGGGCTTATTGGCATGGCCTTCCTGAACAAGAGTATTGCTTTGAGGTGATACTTGATGGACCTAAGAGTAGGTCAGTGACTGGGTGAAGCACACAGATAAAGTGTGAATGCAAGTAGTCCCTCTACTGTGGGATGACAGAGTCTCAAGGGACCTGGGAGGAAACCTTGGAATGGACTAGATTACAATGTGAATGCGTAGAACTAGCTGAGGAGTCTCAGTGTACATGAAGGGGTTTATATACTCCTAAGGGAAGCACACAGACCAAGATGGAAGAGAGGCATAAGTGGAAAACAGGGGCCCATAGGAGTTCCATGTCTTAAAGGAGAAGCGGAGAGCCATGAGAAGAGCAGAAAGGGAAGTCATACACGAGACCAGAAGAGATCCATTCCAGAAGGGATATGGAGCTCCATGTTACAAAGAAGCTGCAGAATCAAAAGAGCAGAAAGATGCGGAACATACAGAAAGCCAAGATGAACATGGAAAAAGACCGAGATGTATCTGGAAGGTGGAGTGCTGATGGGACAGTGAGATCTATGCATGGCAGATAGAAGCCTAACTGTGCAAGGAATCTAGAGGGAGAATTCAGAATGAGAAGGTGGAATCCAGGTGTTGAGTGGGGCAGCATATGGAATGAGGAAGTCACTAAGGGGAAGGGAGAGGTTATTCCATGGAGCAAGGGAAAAAAAGGGGATCTTGTCAAGGGGCACAAAGTCTGTAACAGAGGGGCAGTGTTCTGGGGCTCGTCAACACTGGTGTGAGGGTTCAACTCCAGAGGAGGATCCATTATGATAGGAATGGTGGAAAGGGAAGGTGGGGTGGTAGGATAGAACAGGGAAGAATGGGTGATAGGCGAGGGTCTGCCAATAGGTGTCAACAAGTGGGGGGATTGTCCATAAGGAGAGCCAGAAATCTGAGTATGTTGTCTTGGTTGGGACATGGTAGGCAGTGGGAAGTCCTCAGAAGAAGCTTGTGAGGCTTCCAAGGAAGAGTCAGTGTTGGGTTTGGAATCTCACCAACTGAGTAAGTCAGTAAGATTGATTCTGTGCATGGTGGGTGTGGGCACACTCCGAGTGTGAAAGCTGGAGTGAAAAAAGAGCTAGTTCTTTTGTTACATCAAGTGTTGCTTTCTAGTGTTCCACAATACTCCTAGAGCTGGCACCTAGTGAGATTTGGTAAAGCAGCTGATAGGTCTTATTGGTGTAGCCTAGCAGGCAAGGGCTTATTGGAGTGGCCTTTCTGAACAAGAATATTGCCTTGAAGCAATACTTGATGGACCTAAGAGTAGGTTGTCAATTGGGCAAAGCACACAGACTAGGTGTGAACACAAGTGATTCCCTCAATGGTGAGGAGAACAGGAGTCTCAAGGAACCAACTAAGGGACCTTGGAATGGACTAGATTACAACACGAATGTGTAGAACTAGCTGGGGAATTCCAGCATATATGGAGGGGTTTATATACCTTCTAGGGAGGTACACAGACCAAGATGGAATGGTAGCATAAGTGGAAAGTGGGAGCCTGTAGGGGTTCCATATCCAAAAGGAGGAGTGGGGGGCCACAAGAAGAGCAGAAAGGGAAGTCATATGAAAGACTGGATGAGATCCATTCCAGAAGGAATATGGAACTCCATGTCATAAAGGAACTGTGGAATCAGAAGAGCAGAAAGATATGGAATATATGGAGAGCTGAGATGAATGTGGAAAGACACCAAGATATATCTGGAAGGCAGAGTGCCAACAGGACAGCAAGATCTATGTATGGTGGATAAAAGCCTAACCATGTGGGGAATCCACAGAGAGAATCCAGAATGAAAAGGTGGAGTCCAGGCATCAAGTGGTGTGGCATATGGAATGAGGAATCTGTCAAGTAGGAGGAAAAGGTTGTCCCAAGAGATGAGGGAAAAAGATGAAATCTTGTCAAAGGGCATGAAATCCATAACAGATATTGGTGAAAGAGATCAAAGGCATCAGGATCAGTATTGATCCACTGTATTGAGACATCCTTCTAAGAGGACAGTAGGCTAGGGATTTGATAATCATCAATATCTGCTATGATCTCTGGATCAACTTCAAGTGGTACATTGGATTCAAGTGGAAGTGGTCCAACAGATATCATTGGTTTGGGCATGATATCACAATATCATTTGAGAAGGCAACTTGGTTGCTTTGGCCTCCCAGATGAGTGGTGGTACTCTGGAACCATGCCTCCATCAGGCTGAATATGAGTAGCACATTAAATTGAATATATTTGATAAGAATATATTATATTACACTATGTCCATGGGGACTTTCAGGGGCAAGATTCTCGTCTGGTTGACCTTGATTTTCAGGCTCAGCAGGGACATGGTGCTCTACAACTTGCACTGTGGCCACCTCCTGTACACATTCTCAGCACTTCTTGAGTGCATCAGCAACAGCTGTGATATGGGCTTTGCACCATCTACTGATGTGATTGAAAAGGCCACATGGTTGGACCTCAACTTGACAATGAGGGCACTTGATTATGGTGGCAGCACTGTAAGTCAGAGTCTTATTGAGTGTTACGCAAGTCGACAGACCTGCGTCGAGGTCAAGGGTTTACTTACTCTGAGGGAGGTACTCACGAAGAGAGGCTGCATCCTCAAAGAAGTCTCAAAGGTGAAAGGGACTAGGTCACAACTTAGACGAGTTGCGGATTGCAAGACTGACACTGTAATTGTGCAGAACAAGAATGAAGAGAACAGAGATACAGGCTGAGTCGGTATATAAGTGCTACGGATTACATAACTAGAATGTCGTAGAACTTGGTGGAATGAGGGGGACATGTGACTACTATAAGAGAAGTAGTCAGGGGAGTGGACAGTCCTGTTAGAGAGATACGGGATCAGAGAGGAAAAAGCAAAGGAGAAGAATAAGAGTCAAATGTGAGTAGGTAGTCATCCTCTCTCTCATGGTAAGGAAGGAAGGGAGAGTGTGATCGGTGGGTCAAACGGATAAGAAAGAAAGAGTACCAAAAAAAGATAATCGTAACATTACCTGTTACGCAAGTCGACAGACTTGCGTCTGGGTCAAGGGTTTACTTACTCTGAGGGAGGTACTCACGAAGAGACACTGCGTCCTCAAAGAAGTCTCAAAGAGATAGTGAGAAACTAGGTCACAACCAGACAAGCTGTGGATTGCAAGACTGACGCTGTAATTGTGCAGAACAAGAATGAGGAAGAAATACAGGCTAAGCGGGTATTTAAAGTACTACTGATTACCTAAGAGGAATCTAGTAGAACGATGTGGAAGGTTAGGGGACACGTGACTACTACAAGAGAAATAGTCAGAGGAGTGGATAGTCCTGTCAAAGAGGTGAAAGATCAAAGAGGGAAGAGTATCGGAGAAGCAGAGGTATCAAAGGTGAGTAGGTGATTGGTCTCGTCCTCATGGTAAGGGAAAATGTCAAAGTAACCTCGTTGAACAGTGCGAATGAGAAAGAAAGTGTGACAAAGAAAGATAATCGTAACATTACCCCCTTTGTATACTCGAGCTCCAGGCTCGAGATATCTAGACCTCCTATTCGTTCTCCACCAAGGTATTGAGGTCATCGTCATCTGAGTAAAATCCTCCATAAGTGTAGCGAGATTCTGGCTGGGTAAGCGGATCGACTGGACAGTTATCGACCACATGCCCGGGGATGTTACATCTCCCACAAATCCGAAGGTTGCAGACGTCATCAGAGTGTCCCCATCGAAGACAAAGAGTACATTGGGTCTCCAAACAATGATGTGCCGCGTGACCTGGCGCTGATTCCCCACAGGAAGGACAGGTGTACAATGGGCAGGAGAGTCCAAAGTGACCAAGATCTGAACAAATATAGCACCGGGTGCTGGGAGAGGTGGGGCGAGAGGAGGTGACCAAGATTCTAGAGGCGGAGGAGGTGATCCATTGTCCATCTGAGATCTGGATTCGGATGACATCGCTGTCTTCCAGGGTAGGAGAAACTGGACGAGAGGAGATGCAAAGAGCTAGAGGAATGGGAGAAGGGGAGGTAGGTAGGTCCGTTCCAATTTGTTCTAGGTATCGTTGTTGTTCCTCGCAAGAGAGGGTCCCCCAGACGTGTAGGAAGGTGGGGTAGAGGGTAGTGCTTGGGAGCTCCTCCAGGTATTGGTGGAAGGAGTTGGTGACAAGGAGTTCAAGGACTGGTCCTGGCAAGAAGGAGAGGGTGTTACAATTATCTTTCTTTACCATACTTTCTTTCTCATCCGTACCATGCGACGAGTCTATCTTGATCTTTTCCCTTACCACGAGAGAGAGACTAACTACTTACTCACCTTTGATACCTTTGCCTCTCCCTTACTCCTTCCCCTCTGATCCCTCGTATCTCCGACAGGACTATCTACTCCTCTGACTATTTCTCTTACAATAGTCACGTGTTCCCTTCCTTCCACATCGTTCTACTAGATTCCTCTTAGGTAATCAGTAGTACTTAAATACCCGACTAGCCTGTATTCCCTCCTCATTCTTGTTCTACGCAATCACAGCGTCAGTCTTGCAATCCGCAACCCGTTGAGTTGTGACTTAGCTTTTCTATCTCCTTGAGACTTCTTTGAGGACGCAGTGTCTCTTCGTGAGTACCTCCCTCAGAGTAAGTAAACCTTTGACCTCGACGCAAGTCTGTCGACTCGCGTAACAGAGGGTAGTACATAGAGGTGCTCCAAGTGATTCAGGTAGATCGACGGGGCAGGCCCTGAACAGCTGGAGCTGGGCGATTGAGATGTGGTGGAGAAGTTGGACAAGGGCCTGACACTCTGTGTCGGATTCGTATGATGGGAGTCTCTCGATCTTGCTAAGGATGGTGGGGGAGGCGATGGTAATGGTAAAGAGGGTGTGTAATCAAGAGGTGGCGAGGAGTCGTGTATGGATAGGACGGGTTTCGGGGGGAGGTGAATGAGCGGGTGAATAGAGCGAGGTGGGGATATGATATGGCATGGGAGAGAGGGAAGCTGGATTTCTTGTTGGTGGTTGCGTCGAGCAATGTGGTTGATATATATAATGAGACTAAAGTTGACGAGGAAAAAAAGGATACAAAGGGCAAGGGTGATTCCAAACCAGACGAAGGGGACTTCCTTGAGCTGCATACACAGGAGGGTACTCACTAAGAGACACCTCGTCCTGTGACACTAGTAGTGGATGGGGCAGCTGGGTTCCCTACAGAAGCAAGAGTGCGTTCTGGTGTGGTCAAGGGGGAGATCGTGTCGTCGAAGGAAGGCAAGTTGGTAGACGGTGAGTCCCAGCAACCAAGGGATGTCACAGGGTCTGATGGGGGAGGAGATGTCATCGTGTTGGGGGATGAAAGGCATGTCGTCATCGTTTTTAAAGTCCAGAGTTGGTGGATCTTTTTGTATGTCGCGAGAATTTCCGATGCATGTCTGAGGTTGGACTTGGGTTCCCAGGTGTTTTCCGACGATGGGTATCCTTTCCATGCGGTCAGGAACTTTCAGCATCCCGAGGAATCCCGATGTGAAACGATCTGTTCCACCTCATACTCTTCTTCGGAGGCAATCAGGTCAGGCGGTGGTTTTGAGAAGTTGGGGCCATGCATTTCGGTTTCCTTGTATGGGGATAATAGTGAGGCGTGGAAGACATCGTGGATTCTCCATGTGGGTGGGAGTTTGAGCCGGTAGGAAAGTGGTCCTAGTACCTGTAAGATTTCAAACAGACCTTGTCTCTTGGGTGCGAGTTTCCTGGAGGGGTAGTTGGTGCGCAGATGGGTGGCTTCCAGCCATACCTTTTGTCCGACCTTCCATGGAGTGAAGTGTCTGAAGTTTCGCTCCTTCATGATCCGATGAGCGGTTTCATGTGCTGCTAATGCTTCTTTCCATGCTTCTTCTAATGCCGATAGTCGGGTTTCCAAGGCAGGGATGAAGGTTTTCCCCAAAGGGGGATATGCCTGTGGTTCATATCCGTAAAGGAGGGAGAAGGGTGA
>JBBPMA010000253.1:0-30896 GCA_038090075.1 Xanthoconium purpureum | reverse complement strand
TGGTTAAGTTTGGGTGCCCTTTCGGAAGTCCGGTGGAAAGAGGGCTTTTTTAGAATGAAGGGGGACATAGGCGCGCTGAGTCGGAGCGTCCGAACGAGTCAGTGTCCCTTTTTTCTTTCCCTTGATCGCGTCGTTAGAGCGCATGCTCGGCGATGTGGCGCATGATCGTCAACGAAGCGAATATATCTATGCGAGCAACCATTTCAGTTACGCCCGGGACACATCAGACGCGGGAGGCTCACCCATGCAGAGATGTGCATACGCTTCGTAGATGGTCAGCGTGTTGCCCGAGACGCCGTACGCGGGGACGTTGGGCGGTCGGAGGTCGTAGTGCGCGATGATGTAGTTCTCTTCCGAGACACACTGAGCGAAGGGTGAGTCGTGTGATGTGGCAAGGAGGAAGTGCAACGCACCGACCACTCGTGGTCGTCAATCGTTTTGTGTTGCCACCTATACTCCCGTCCATCGGATGCTCTGAATTTCCTCGAGAGGGAGCTGCACAGGAACACGTCAGTCCTCAACCATGCATCGTATGACAGGATGGTGCTCACCCCCCAAATAGAGCTGTCTTGCGAAGATAATTATTCATGGGAATGGACACGTTGGCAGCGGGGGGCTTGAGAAAGTGGATCGTGCCGAGCCCGAAAGAGGGCGCGCCGAACTCGAGAATGACAGACGGGTGTCGTTCGAGATGGCGCATGTCGGCATGACGTGTCGATCGACGGCCCATGACATAGATGGCAAGCGTGTTGTTGTTGCTGGCGTGTGGGTAGGGAGCGACGCGGATGAACGTGCGGTCATAGATGTCATCATAGTCTGTGCCCTTGAGTTGTCCAGTACGGTCTTCAAAGGTGAATGGCATGGCCGTGTGCCTCATGATGTCGAGGAGGGGACGAGGTCACTGGGTAGTGGAGTGAGGAAGGACGGATGGAGCCGGGAAAAACGTTGGCAGTGCAGATGTCCCACCTTTTATATGCTGTGCCCGCAGGGCCTACACACGGAGTCGGAGTGGTGGGGGCGGACCAGGAAGGTCCTCCTCTCCACACCGGTCGGGAGGGCGTAATGTGAAGACCCTTTCCGTCATTGTGAAAAGAAGCGAGCAGGTATGAGGAACACCCCATATCCGGATCGCGGAGTTGCAAAGTTCCACAGTGGACTGGATAACAAATGGAGTGCTGTGGGCACGGGGTAGGGGGATGGAACGGCCGCACACGAGCGTGGACTACAAATTTGAGTGGACCTGACAATGAATGATGCGTAAGGTACGGTGCGGGCTGTGCGAACAGAATTTTGCAACGGCCGGTCAACGCCATAGGGACAATCAGTGCCAACTGAATGGTCATGTTGGAGATCCAGGGTTAGGCGACGTTGAGGCCGATAGCACCCGATAAGATGCCACGGTCAGTTATGTACGTGACAGATAGACAAACTTGGCACTTACAGGAGAATAGGGCAATTTGGAGGTCTACAAGATTGGGCAGGTCCTGGCGCCCCTGCCAATTATGTGCCAATCCAGGTGCACGGAAGCGTACAGCCTCCTGTATGGGTCACGCCACTGGGTGAACGTGCGTCTTCTCAGCACCAACACAGGATATGACCCAACTCCACTTACTCTCCCGTAGTGGCGTGACCAAGGGGTCGCGAGACCTATGATGCGCTATTGTTTCCATTTTCCCTTCCCAGGCATTCCATGTCCTGGCCACAAGATTCGTTTCAGAGTTTGTTCGGTAATGTCCGTGGGGCTACTGTGAGAGTCTCAACGAAATTACAGCCAACATTGCAAGTGTTATAGCACGCTCAACAGTCGCTGAGTTGCACAGAGGTCACGGAGAAACTCTCAAGACGAGTAGACGTCCATAGATGTAAATGTGTTCCCGACATCAGTGGGTAGCCCCTGGGGCTTCCCAGCCCACGTCCATTGGGGTTCGCGAGACAAACGTCACACGTTGACCGCTCGTGGGCGAGCTCAATGGAACAGAACGAGGAATAGAGAATGGACACCGCGCTCCACAACGAACGTTCTACACGTCATCATTCCAGTTGCGAGGGTCCACATGAGTAGGTACAAGAGCATCGCAGCCATGTGCTCGACCACACTTTACTTGGAACGGGTGAGCGCAGATTGCATCGGTGTTAGTTCTGCATTATAGCCAGTGGACAGTGTCCACGAGGTCGGCCGACACAACGGATCTAAGATATGAAAGTGAAAGTAATCTTCGACTCCACCTAAGGCCGCGTGTCATGTCGTCAATTGACTCCGGAGAGGCAGAGATGGAGCAAAAATACAGACTCTCGCATCGTCGTGTTTACATACACGTGGTCGATGACGCGATCAAAGCTGAACTCGAGCAACAACGCACCCAACACACACGCGCTACGACATCCGACCACCATCAAACCCGCCATCCGCACTGATTTGACTGGCAGATGTTTTAGCGTCCAAGAAAAGCTCATTCATCTCTCCGATGTCCTCAACCGTTATCTCGTTTCGGCCGGCCAAGCCAGCCAGAATGGAAGCCGGTGCCAGTAATTGCAGGGCGTAACTGACCAATTCATAAGCATCAAACGTGCATAACGTTATAAGATCAAGATAACAGACCGCATCGATCCGCGTTCCCCTTCTTCTGCCATTCTTTCGAGGACGCTAGGCCCGAGTTTGAGCCCCTCTACGTTCGCACGAAGTTGGACCACTTTGGCGATTTGCTCGCGGTTGTACCCATCCGTCTTCACGATAAGGCATCTATACAAAGCATAAGACGCGTCTTTACCTCACAAAATACCCCTACCGATCGAGCAAATCAACCGGTATCCCGTGCGGGGAGACGACGTCCGTTGTTCCACGTACGAGAGCATTCCCTCTGTTGGTTGCAAGGATGACCGTTGGGGCCATCGGTGATTCGAGCAGAGAATTTAGATACGTGAAACACTCGACATCGAGCATATGAACCTGTGCGGACCCACATAAGCTCATGATACCATGGTATGGCCTATCTCCCCTACCTCGTCGATGAACACCACTCCAGGGATGACTTCTGCAACACCCTGATCTACATAGCCCTTGACAACCTTGTTGACTTCTCTACGAAGTTTGTCGGTTACTTCCGTCCGACCACTTTTCATAAGGCTCCCCATCACGCTCATGATGTCTTGTCCACCTTGAGGTCGGGCGTTCGCAGCATCGAGATCGCCAAGGGTAACGTCTTGCACTAGTTCTTTCCGCTTGTGCACGTCCCCTTTTGGTAGAGGGACGTAGGTCTCGGACTCGAGATCGTAAGACGATGCGTATGCGTCTGACCGGCCAACTCGCTATACAGGGTTGACGAACAGGACGCACAACTGGTATGCAATAGACCTGACCTTGACAGCACCCGTGTTCGCCTCCACATAAATGACGTCTCCGACGACAATTTTCTCCTTGAGTATTGCTTCGTATATAGTGGGATCTAGTCGAAGCTGTTTTGTACCTTTGACGGTTTTGAGGCCAACGATGACGTGTGATACCGTCTTGCCATAGCCACTCAATGGGTTTTCGGATTCGGTTGGGGTCAGCTCAGTGACCTCGCCTTCATATACTTCTTTTGTTTCTTTTATCCGGAGGCCTGCAAGAGAGGTATGAATATGCGCGGGCGTGCCAACCCAAGCGAAAAAATGGCTCATCGACAGGGACGCGGACATAACAATGAACAAGAAGAACGTGGACACACCGATGGCTCTCCGAAATGCCTCTGCCAGGACCTCTGTTTTCTTCACCTCCGTACTGTACACCTCCGATCCCACCATGGGGCAAAACGGTACTTTGACCCCCAGTTCGTGCGACACAGCCAGCGCAAGCGCTGTTTTACCCGTGCCTGGCGCACCGACGAGTAGGAGAGCGCGCCCAGAAAACTTGCGTGACTTGATGAGATCGACGACGACACCGCATGCCTAGCAGGCGGTACCACGCGCGTGTCATTGTCCAGCGACAGACAGAGGTGTCAACGAACGTACCTCACGTGCGTTGGTTTGGCCGATGAATCCAGCGGCTTCTGGTGCAGCGGTACCCTCTGCGTTGAGACCGAGGCCTTTGATGTGTGAATGAGGTGCGATTCGGGACGAGCGGGCGGTTGAGGCTGCTGATGGGGGAGGGAGGGCGTTGTGCGCGACAGGCGTCGACGCGGACGGGGTCGTCGTCGCTTTCATACTTTTGACGAGCAAACGCGTTCAGAGGGCAAGATACGTCAACACCAAGTCAAAGTCACGTGGCACTTCAAGTGTGCACTGCCACCCGAGGTAGGGTTGACCTGGTCCACCATGGCAACACTACAACGCGAATATCTGAAAAGGTTATGTTCCAGTTCAGAAACCCTCGAAAAAGCCGAGTCTATTCTACGTCTCGCGAATGCAAAAACGCGTCCAGGCTCTGGATTTGTCGTGAAAAACCCCATCGGAATCCCTGCCGTATGCGCG
Source organism: Xanthoconium purpureum (assembly GCA_038090075.1). Classification (NCBI taxonomy): domain Eukaryota; kingdom Fungi; phylum Basidiomycota; class Agaricomycetes; order Boletales; family Boletaceae; genus Xanthoconium; species Xanthoconium purpureum. Next base: position 26,450 of record JBBPMA010000253.1, on the reverse strand, counting down.
TACCTGGCATCTGAACAGTACGCGTCTTTTCTTCTCGCTGCGTACCCTTCCAATAGAATGTTACCCAGGTTGAACACGGGCGAGGTTTCGCTCCAGTCTGCAATGTCTGCAGCATGTGTCTCGAAAGCCGAGTTCTCTGACATCCTCAAGAAACTACGTTCCGTGATTGGCGCTGAGAAAGGGGACACCGTCGCAAATCTCACCTATGAAGCGCTTGTCCACGCGTACCACGTCCGATCAGGAGACCGTGCTATCGCCTGCATGGAGGATGCCGAGGCTGTTCTTCCACACGTCGATATCTTGAAGGGGAGGTATGGCGCGAACGTCGTGTTTTGTGCCATCTTTTACTGGGTATGCCAGTTGATGGAGGTAAGGTCGATGGACTCATACTGGAGAACACAGTCTCAGTTACGGTGCACAGGAACACTCGATACAAGAACGATCTCTCCGTCAAACCTATTCAATAGACACGAAGGCGTTCAAAGCCGTTGTGGCCACACTCGATAAACGATGCGACGCCGTTGCAGAACAGATAAAGTCCTATTTCAAGTCTCCAACGAAGAAGACACCAACTGCAGCGACGTCACCCTCGAAGAAACGCACCGACGCTCGCGCCCCCTTCCCGGAAACGCCGACCAAGAAACGCCGAGTCGACTCTTCGTCACCCGTCAAAGGAATAACAAGTACCTCTCCCGCTAAGCTTCCTTCGGCAGCCGCTACAGCTGCCTTCCATGCTGCCCTCACAGGCAGTCCCACCAAGCCTGTCGCCGAGCAGGAATGGGAATCCCCAAGGGCCGGTCCATCGACTCCCCGCCGTCCGCATCACGCCAAGACAACTGAGGCCACAGCTACACCTGTGCAAGCCGACCCACAATCGTCACCGTCGCGTTCGCAAGGACAAGCGTCGCCCGCTCGAGCGGCGGTCCGACGTCGCTTCCGCCCCGTCTTTCTCGAGCAGCAACAATGGTGCGCTCGGGATCCCAAAGCTGAGCGGATGTGGGCGGCTGCGGAGACCCTCAGAGATAAAATGGTGGAGCTGTACGGGCATCCCTTTGAGGGGTTGTGCGTCAGATGAGGTCTCCCTTTATGTTTGTTTCACTCAGATTTGCAATGGTAACTCCCCACCCCTCAACGTGTCAAAACCAAGAGCGAAAAGGCTGCCTATTTGTGTGGATCGCTACCATGCCTCTGAAGCAGATGACACAAGCACAGGTGAACGCATGACGAAAAGAAGTGAGGAATGGACATTCAGAATTCGAGAGATGTGGCGAAATTGATGAAGTTGCGATTCAAGTTGTTACTGCCGGCGACGAGTCACTCGATGTACCCGTTCGTTGCTTTGTATTCTAATCCACGTCTTTCAGCAAATCTCAGTAACCTGCACCTGAGGGTCTGACATGTACGGAGACCCAAGATGTGACACATAGGAAAAGAGGAGCAACTCATAACCATGCAGTGGAAATGGAGTCCCGGAATTGGATGGACGTACTACAGGACCTCGTGTTGTAACGGATCAGGCGCTACCAACCGAGCTGGATCAACGAAGTCAACGTGGGATGTACATGGGTTGAGAAAGGGTACGTACTAAACAAAGTTCAAAATGGGTACGGTAAGGCGAAGGATATACATTAGGTACTGTAACCTAGTGAATGACCCAGCAGAGGTTACTGTTGGAACGGTTCTTCTTCATCTTCTTCATCGTATTCGTCCTCCGAGTCACTTGATCTTCAACCTCATCGCTTTGTCCACCCATCGGAATGCCGACCACAAGCACGATCGATCCGACGCTCTATCCAATCCCAACGATTCTCGTGTTTCCTATCACTCGAAGCCGTTAGAGTGAAATTTGAATTGAAGCAGGTTGCCAACCCGCAGAAGAAAGCAGCAACAGCTGGCAGTGAGTCTACTGCGATAACAGAGTCGATGACATGGATCCGAAACCAGGGTTGAAGCGTCGATCCGAGGTTTGTCAGTATATGGCTTGGGGGTACTTCCGTGTAACCCTGAGTGTCAAGGCGAACGATGACCTCTTTGAGCGGCTGACATGTCGCGAGAAGCTGCACGAGTCCACCCGGGGTAATATTTTTCGTGTCCCAGCCCCACTCCGAGTCTATCAGAGAGACATCGCGCTACTGGGGACAAGTCCAGCAGGTATGCCCAGAGCCGATCCAACGCCGGTTCCTTGAGAGCGCGACATGTCCTGGCCAGAGCAGCTAGGTCAGAAGTGACTTAGATAAAGTCTAGGTCATGTGGGAGCGGTAAATCAAAGTGACCTAGGATATCCGAAGTACGTGTCTTCTATCTCGAGTGCGGGATGCGTCCTCTGGCAGACGCGAGTAGCACTGGGCCAAACGGGGGCGTGGATGTCTCTGCGCTGGGAAGGTACCCAAGTTTATTTGATGGAAATAAAGTTTGGAACGATGCTACTTGTGATAGTGTCAAGCTTGTCAATTTGTGACACCGACATCGCGTGGAGTGCTAACCTGAACTTGCAATTTCTTGAAGTTACTTATGGGCTGTGGGCAAGCCTTTGACGACTGACGTGGATGCGGCTTCAATTCTCACTGACCGGTTTTTACTGGGTGTTGATTTGGAATTTGGAGCCGAATTGGCATCCCATGGTGCACCCAGTACCGGGCTGGCCCTTGAAACTATCCAAACCGCTTCATTATCTTCCAGTGCAGTGCGATGTCATTAATGTATCACATGGTACCACGCACCACCCTCGCCGAACACTGACGAGGCCTCGTCTCTTGCTGGACCCGAAAGTCCGATATGGTGTGATGTCTCGCCGAGCGGAAGTTATGTGGTGTAAGAAGGCTTCTGATAGCATGAAAGCGGAAGACTAGCTCATTGTCGTATGCAAGTCTCCGTGACGTGCTGCCTTCGTGGGGGGGTATTGCTGTTGGACTTGGAAATACCGTGGTGACGGTCCGGTGAACAGCCTTGCGTGCCGAAAACCCGAGCTGACGATCAAAAAGGGGTGTAGAGTGGGAAGAAGGTACATGAACCACAACTTGTTGGCCGACATCCACCACTGCCCTGTCGCTGGCGACTCGCCATCCGATGTCCGAGGGTGAGTAGTGATGAGATGGGGTTGGATTTATGCTGACCGTTGGACAAGAGCGTTCCCTATCCATGGAAATCAATGCTGGTAGCGTTGTGCGGACGATGACATTCTCAGCAAACGGCGAGCACATCGTGAGCGGTGCTTACGAGGGGGTTCGAGTAATACGAGCGGACGACGGCAAACAATCAGCAACATTGGAAGCGGACTATGCCAACTCTCTCGCGGTCTCCAATAATGGCAGATGGGTTGCAGCGGGGACATCCACCGAGGTCATCGTTTGGGACATCAACACGCACGAAAAAGTCTTCGTGTACGAAGAGCGGGGCCACGTCTTGAACGGAGTCGATATCTCACCCGACTCAACTCGACTCATCACAGAAGTGGGGAACGGCAGAGTCATCGTTTGGGACCTTGCATCTCGCGAACCAATACTAACACTCCACCACGAGCGCTCAGTGTCAGCAGCGAAATACTCGCCGCAAGGCGATCGGATCGCGACAGCCACTTATCATGACTCCATTCGAATATGGGACGCTTTCGACGGTCGCCTGCTCGTCAATGCCAATGTCAAAGTAGCTCCGTGGTTCAATACTGGTCTCCTCTGGTTCAACAATCACCTCTTTGTCTTATCCGACCATGCAATTAAGCGATTAGACGCGTCCACCGGATCGGAACTCTCAGAATGGCCAGTCACCGATACCAATGACTTCTCGTGCATCGCTATACCCAAGCATGGGGAGTTCATTGCATACTCTACAAAGCACACCGTCACGTTTTGGGACACGTTCACGCATGCCCGGCTCCGTCGCATCAAACATTCTGAATTCATACGTTCAATCGCGCTCTCTCCCGATGATAGACTCCTCGCAATTGGTGGTGATGGCGGCAAAATCAAGATCAAAAGTCTATCTCGCGTCACTGTGAGTAGTAACGTGTTTCGTTGAACCATGTTGTATCTGAACAAGTGCCGTTCATCTCTCCGGACAGGACTCTGTCCCGTTGTCCCGTCTACACCGTGCTCTTCAGGAACTTGACGTCCAGATCGACGACACTACGCTCAATTCATGGAAAAATGACGAGCTTGCGAACGCGGAGGCGTTATTGACCGCGGCAATCGACGAGTCTCCGAATCCGAACCATCACACACTCGCTAGTCGAGCTCTTGTAAGAGCTCATTTGCGCAAATGGGATGCGGCCCTTGTTGATGCTGGAAACGTACTCTTCTCTGCTCACGTGTGTACTGGCGCTGACCATCGTTTAAATCCAGGCCACCATAATTCAGCCGTGTGTTATCGGTTACATCGCAGAGAGCATAGCGCATATCGGCAATGGGGAAAGGGACAAGGGCTATCAGGCGTGCGACATTGTAGTCGAGCGCTTCAATTCATCTCACAGTGCCTTCCTCCTTTTGATCAAGGTCCGTATCTTTCGACTTTGGTTCCTCACCAGTTACTTTATTTTTTATTAGGCAATAGTCATGTTTATGGCCGGAGAACACCGCGACGCGATATCGCGCGTAGAGGACCTCGCTACCAAGGACCCTATGAATTCAATATATTCTGTCGTTCAGGTGCGCAAAACGGGTTATCACACGACTCATCTCACCACTTACATCTCCAGTAGGCACATATACTTCTCCTCCTCGGAAACTCGCACATGGAGGGTAGTGATTACGAGAATGCAATAAAATCATTTGAGCGTGCACGAACCCAAGGACGACTCCGTATGAGTCGAGCACTCTTGGTGGTCTCGCTAGTAAGCATCTGAATAGCTAACATTGCGATATGACGATATCGCTCACCGTCTAACAGATATCTGGGTGGAAATTTGATCATCTCGACATTACGATTCGACAACGTCTCTGTGAAGCTTTGTTTGCATCAGGTCGTACCAAGGATTCGGCTGAATGTTTCCACCAGATGATGAGCGAATTTGCAAGGGAAACGGAGCTACATGATCAACATCTGGAGTGGGCTATTCGTGAGTCATGGTGCATCCTGAGTAGGTGTCGTCCCTAACGTAAGGTTTCTGTCAGGTTTCAGGCAGCATTCCTCCGATAAATCGGAGCGGCTCGGAGATGCAGCAGCGGATGCTGAGCGACATGACGAGGCCATCTCCCTCTATACAACTGCATTGTCGCTCGATCCTCCCTCTACCCAAGGAATTCTCGTGAAGCGGTGCAAGTCATTCATGGCAACCTGCTCGTGGAAACAGGCCCTGGACGATGCAAACCGGGTCCGTCATTCTTGCCTTTGTAGCTCAGTCTCATTGACGTATTATCATTAGGTGATCGTACTCGATCCGTATTCCCCATGGGGCTACGAGATGAAACGTGCGGCTTTACACAAGGCAGGAGACCACGATAACGCAATTGATACGCTGGAGGTGATGCTCTCGAAGATAGCGGATTCACCTGATCCGGACATTCAGCGTGAGTTGCATCTTTGTTGAACGCACCATGATAAGGACAATTTGTTCTAGAGCATCATGATCAGTACATCAGCCCGTCGTACACAAGAGCGACGATTCGTAAAGTCGTTCAACGAATGATACGTCGCTCGCCACGCGTCCTCATCAACACAATTACTGGTCGTCTCTACGATAGAGCGGAGCAAGCGTCTGCATTCGAATATCTACCACTTTTCAAGGAACTTGTGGCGTCAATGACGACACGCATCGACTATGTTCGCATCAAACGTGAATTTCGGCAGCATTTTCGATACGCTATGCTATCGCACAAATGGGAAGACAACGAACCGCTGTTCCAGCAGTTGGTACACATGGCGGTGTACGACTTGGACAAGTCCCCGACCCATGACAAGCTGAAAAGGTTCTGCGAGATCATTCGAGATGCCGGATTCAAGTGGGCTTGGAGTGACACTTGTTGTATCAATAAGTCCGACCACTTCATCCTCCAAGAAGCTCTTGTGGCCATGTTCAAGTGGTACCAGGGTTCCGCCTTGACAATAATCTTCCTCCGTGGTGTTCCTTCTTCAGCGCGGCGCGGCGCTCTCGTCAGGAGCATCTGGAACACTCGTGCCTGGACACTCCAAGAATACGTCGCCTCGAAGGTCGTCCACTTTTATACAGAGGACTGGACGCTCTATCTCGATTTGAAGCTACCGAATCACAAAGAATCACCAGAAATCATTTCGGAGATGGAGCAAGCCACCGGGATACCTGCACAGCAGTTAATGGCACTCCGTCCAGGCTTAACCAGCATTCGTGAGAAGCTGCGTCTCGCTTCGACGCGGCAGACGACACTGGTGGAAGATGCCGCCTATTCATTACTCGGCATCTTCTCTGTCGCCGGTATACCCGCAATCTACGGTGAAGGGGAAGGTTCACTCGGGCGTCTACTGGCTCATGTTCTCACTGTATCCGGAGATGCTAGCATCCTCGCATGGACCGGGGACTCTGGAAGCTTCAACAGCTGCCTGCCCGCCAACATCTTTGTATTCAATGGACCGGCAACGTCGCACCTCCCTCCACCCATTCATAATGGCGAGATGGAGCAAATCGTCGCCGGGATGCATACTTCATCATTCGACCTCAATACAGCCCTTAGATTATATGACCGCCTCAACGTACTTCCTGCACCATGGTTGGCAGCGAGTCGAATGAAAATGCCATGCATCGCTTTCGAGCTTCCGGTTTCGTCCTTTTTACCCTATCGGACACGTTCAGGTCGTGTTTATCGTGCGGATACGCTCGCGTTTGGGATGGTGGAGATTAAAACACGACACGACCTCTCTCGGATGAACGTTTTGTACCTCGCTCATCCGTGGCTGGATGCTCTACTGGAGCGCGAGGATGTGCAGGGTGGTGTAGTCGGCGATGATGATACTGCGCCCCCACCCTCACCAAACACCGATACTGGAGAGATCCCCGACGGGGAAGTCGGGGACGATCCTTCGTCGCTTCCTGTACCCGATGTACCCGAAACGTTGTCGCGTCCGGCTCCAGCGTGTATGGTGCCGATGGATAAAGAAATGCGGGCACGACGGCTCGTTGCGCGCCTTAGACAGCCATTTGGTGCACTCCTGTTCGCGCTGGCACCGACGGGTCGACGTGGGATGGATTACCAGCGGGTCGCGGCGGATAGCTTGGTCACTATGCGTTTTCGCGAGAACGTTTCGCTGGACGATATTCTGGACAACGTACGCACGCTAGATGTTTTATAATTTAGGTAGCATTCCAGTCGGACAACAACAATTGAAGGGACTACATGCTTGCATCGCAAATTGGCGCTTGTCAACGTTAGTGCTCAACAACTTGGGAATTTGATGCCTAGTGTCTCGTCATATGTGGTCTCAATTGCAATAAGACAGGGTCTGTCAGGAGGGGGTTGGGCACGAAACTGAACAACCCTCAGGTGAAGTAGAGGAGAGATTTCGCGTCACTGCCACTCACAGAAAGGTGTTCCGGCTGGTATAGCAGCTAGGTAGAGAGCCCAATCACAATTATCACCATCCCGTTCGCACTTTTCGCCGTCCTCATGCATTATAACCAAGACTTCTGTTAGCGAGGAGTAAACAAACTATCTTTGTATGTGGATCGCTACTGTACAGGTGACGCAAGCGTCGATGAACACATAAATGATGGAAAGAAATGAGGAACCTCCAGACATGTTGAGACTCGAGAGATGAGGTTGCAGTAGTTACTGGCTAACAACGAGCCACCCAATGTACCACGTTGGTGCTCTAATCTTTCAGTAAACCTGTCACCGTTCATAGGAAAAGAAGAGTAACTCGACGACGCACATACCACCACGCTTATCCGACCTGCCTTGCCAGTTCTTCGAATTCTACATTGCGCGTGTTGGACGAATCCAAGCGATGGTCAGCTCCCCCAATGACCGCACTACACTCTGGACATGTCGACCTCTGCATCGCCATGCCGCACTAAATCCACATCAGCACATTCGTTCCCATCTCTTTGTCGTTGACGTACCTCAGTAATTACAAACATGTGACCGTTTGGACAGTTGTAGAAATGTCCCGCAGGTGCTGTTGATAGGTTTGTGATGAGTTGCATTTTCAAAAGACAGTCCGACGCTTGGTACTCACAGAATTGCGACCGGAATGCCTTGACGATGTCGATGCGTTCCTCGAGCGAGACGGGCTCATAAAACGTGTCCAAGCGAATCGAGCGTTCAATTTTTCCCCATTCGTCCACAATATCTCGCGCGATACTCGAGAAATTCATCTCCAACCACTCCTTTTCCTCGGCACCTGGCTTCTTCATCTGGTGCTCCTGAACCGTCGTCTTCATCAACGCGTCCGCTTGCTCGCGGAGACTCGATGCGCGCTCTGCCAGCGTGTTCCTGTGATTCTTGTCTTGAAAGCTACCTGTCAGCTTGCACATCATCACATGAAATCGGAACTCCTCTAGGGGAATCCGCATTTGATACAGAGCTGTCTTCGAGACCTGACGGTGGGATTCGGAGTCCTTTGCGACGGCGAAGGCAACGTCAGCATCTCGCAAACAGCTCTGAAATAGAAATCTGATATATGTCGCCCACGCCAGCTGTTGGGTAGTGTTGTCTTTAGTGCGTTGGTGGATCGCGTCGATCCAGGTTGCCGTCATGTCAGTAAGTATGAGGCGGATATGAAGTGTTAGCCAGATGGCTTCGACCAGGAACCTCCGGTCTGCAAGAGGACGCGGTTGGCCGATTTTGATCTTGGCGACGCGCATCGCATGGGCCATGGGTTCTCTGGGAGCAGTGTGGAGATCATTTAGAGCTGAGTCAACTTCGCGCTCGTGCAAACACGAAAACGCCGCCTCCCACGCTTCCGTATGCGCGGAGCGCGTCTCCGCGACTTGGACGGCCTGTCTGTACACAGTGAGAAGTTCGTGCATCGCGTTGCGCCAGGCGGCCAACACCGAATTGTCTATCGCATGCGAATCTCTGTTCGCGGGATTGATCTCCCGTTCTGAGATGGGCGCCTCCTTTTTCGAACTCAACGCCTTGCTTCGGACCCTGGCCTGAGCCAGTCGCTTCTTCTTGTCCGTCTGGTCCTTGAACTCGAGGCCAATAGTCGCCGCGACGTCCACCAATCGATCCTTCTTTGAGCTGACGGATAGAGATTCGAGAGACGTTTGAACGGTGCTGAGAGACAGCGACATTTGAGCAGCGACGTTGCGCTCCAGGATGTCCAAGGCCGCCCGCTTGAAGACACGACCGTAACGGAGTGCTGTTATTTCCGAACGGCAGGTCGGACATGTCGGTGGTCGCTTGAATCCGATCTGGGACGAGAGGCCGAACCATTTCCCGTCTGGTCCACAGGTATAAAACTCGGACATGCTGCAGTGTCCATCGAGCGTCTCCACAGTAAATGTATGACGACAGGACGGAATGGTGATAACCATCTCATCCAAGGATTCCAAGTCGGGATCGATCTCCCCCAGAGTGCGTTGCATGACAAAGTCGGCCACTTGAGTCCTTTGCTCTTCGGAAGCGCACTTAGGGCAGACTTGAACTGAACAATCTTCTCCGCATACTGTCGGAAGGTGAGCTCGAGGTCAAAAACGATATCGACTATCTCACCCGAAGGGCACCGATGACCGCAGCCGAGAACCTTTTCACAGCGCCGGTCACAAGGAAGCCTGGCACAAACCTACCGACCGTCAGTTCAGCTCAGCCACTACATCCGCATCGCTGTCACTTACAGAACCGCAAGGTACTGGACAAGCGTAGTGAGGACATATCCTATAACCATTCGTCAATACCAAGTACCGACTATGATAGGCCGAGATAGCGTGCTTACCACGTGCATGGTTGCTTGCAAGGCGCGCAGGGAACGGAGCACGGTCGCTTGCATTGTGCGTGAGGGCAGACCTGCCTGCATTTGAGACTGCAGCGCATCGTATGCTCGTGACCCTCAGAGCACGGCTCCTGACAGGCATGTTCACAATAGAGTCGTTTTTGGCACGGATGGGCAGTGTGCTTGATCCTCTTGATGGCGCCTTCATCGGCCGGCACCTCGTTGAGCGATTGACAGGCATCGCATGTCGCGTTGCAGCTCTTGCCACAGCAGGCCATCAATTCTGCACATCGAGCCTGGCAGCGGTAGTCTTTCGGGTCTTGAGAACAAGGCATCTTGGCCCGATGTTCACAGTCCGGCAACTGTTTCTCCACCTCTTCATTGCAGCGAACACTTTCGAGCATGTCGAGCTGGTAGCTAATTGTCGTACGGTCAGCCAAGTGGAACAGTAGAGGCAATCCATTCCGCGTACCATGAGGCTGGATTCTTGACATGCCCGCACGGCAGTTGTACGTTCGGAACTGGGAAGAGACAGTCTCCACATGGCGTGTTGCAGTCTTTTTTACATGGGTGGCCCCGAGGACAAAGTCTTCGACATGGTTTAGTGCAAATCACAGCGACGTGGTTGGGGTCATCGCAATGACACTGAAATCAACCGATTTAGTAAGGAGAAATCGACGGGAGAGACATTACAGCTCATACCTTGAATGGACAAAGATGTCCACATTTCAGTAGTGTGTCACACTGCTCCATACAACCACCTGCGAACATGAGCCAACAATAAGGAAGAAAGTTTGAGCACCTACCGTCTGGTGCGATCCGTGAAAGCTGACCGGGTTTCGAAACATACTCTATCTTTTCGCGATGTCGGTGACAAGCCACGGGTAAAGCTGGACCCAAAGCGTCCTGCACGTCTAGTTCCTCGATGATAGAACGCCACATTCTGCTCTTTGCCGACAAGTTCTCAGCATTTCCGAAGATATAAAGACCTTCTCGAGCTCGGGATAACGCCACTGCAAGAAAGGTTTCAAGTCAGTAAGCACTCGGGAACATATAACGGCCTACCGTTGGTACGATTTTCAGACTGGACAGCGGAATGACCAAGTGAGCTGACACGTTCGCAGGCCGTATTTCACCACGTACCTTGAGGAATCCAATGTTGACCCGTGTATGCTGAGAAATGGTTGGTATTTCCAACTCATCATCATCACCACCGGAGTTCCGAACCAGGGAAAGGATGACAATCTGCGTTATCTTAAGCTGGCATGACCAAATGCACACGATAGCCGCCTACCTTTCCTTCCTCTCCTTGAAAGTTATCGACTGTCCGCAACCTGACCTGCAAAGATGGCGTCATCAGACGCGAACCGCAACACTCGTAGGTGAATACAACATACTTGGCTTGTCACTTTGACGTGCTGGATGGATCCGCCAAACCAGGTGTCACCGGCATCTTCCTGGTCACCCTCGCGATCATCGAGGGCGGCCTGATCTCGCTCGTCGATGACGACAGCGACCTCGGAGGCCAGCGCATCTCTCAGTCGGGCAAGTTGACCCAAATAGGCGCACAGGACGACGATGTCGCCTTCCGCGGAGTAACAACCTTGTCTATGAAAAAAGTGAACTCGTGGAACTTCAAGGTGATTACTTAATAACATACCGAAGGAGGTAGAGTACGAGGTCTCGGATCATATCGACCTTGAATGCGTGGCGTGAGTCCCCCTTTGGAGTTCGTCCCTCAGGAAACGGACTGTTTCCTCACCTCATATGTGTTGTATTTACTCGCCGTATCATCTATCCCACCGTTCTCTTTATGGTTGTGGGTGATAAAGAAGAGGTTTTTCACCATACCCCGAACGTCTGGGTACGATTTCACGGTTTCGTGGTCTTGCAGGCCTTCGTAGAGCGTATTCCTGTTCGTTTTTAAGCAACTGAGCCAGGTCTCGAAAGCGCTGAAACACATACCTGATCAGACTCGATATTGTAGGACGCATCCGGCGCTGCACGTCGATTCGGGACATAGGCAAACCAGACGTCGACAGGCGCTCCATGAGCGACATGTCAAATCGATACAGCTTGCTCCCACGTGGGTGATCCATAGACAGTGCTGGGAAACAAAGATCACTCAAAGCACATGCGCGATGCAACATAACATACCGAAATTGTTCAGCGTCGGTCGCAGCTGGAGGGGGTCCCCAATGAGAATGAGGTGCTCTACCGATGGGACCAGGCTTCCCAACACGTGGGCCTCGAGCACTTGGCCGGCCTCCTCGACCATTAGTACCTTGGGAGAGAGTGACTGGTACGCAGGATCAACATCAAAGACGAGATAGCGAATAGAATGACGCACCTTGAGAAGCGTTCCGAGCTTGGCCGCGCCTGTAGAGAGTACGTCAGGAGCTGAATCATGTGTCTCGGCGAAGCTCGTGTACCTGTCGTAGTACACCCGATAATTTTGACGTTCTTCAACAATTCACGTCGAACCTGCATGCACATGCGTTCAGCCAAGAAACCGTGGCGGGTCCCGCGTAACTAACCTCTTCCTTGATCTCATTGTACTCCTGAACCTTTTCGGCGTGCTTCTTCCTGAGCCTATCAAACTCGTCTTGTTGGTTTTTCTGCACGTGCGTTCGCGTCTCTTCGATCCAAAACGCGTGGACTTTCTGTCGTTCGTGTCGACTCATCTCCCAGACCTCGACGTCGTTTAGAAGTGTCTCCAACGTCCGATCGCGAAGAGGCACCGGAGGGACACCATCCTCCCCAAGCGCCGCGAAAAACCCTGCTGCATCGTTGACATAGGAAGGGTAAGGTTCTGCCGTCTTCGCTTCAGAATCAGATGAGGAAGACTCAGACGGTTCGGGCAGCAAAGCGGCCGCTTTCGCTTCCTCTGCCTGCGGACCGCCGTTGGGATCTGGCTTGTCCGTAAAGTCCGCGTTCATCCATATCTTCTCTGGGAATTCGATGCTCTCCTCGTCTGACTCTTCCTCTTCGCTTTCTCCCGGGTCCTCTTCATCCTCTTCATTCACCATGGATTCGGCTTCCAGGATCACGAAGCGGTTGGGACGACTAGAAGGACCGGGTTCACCAGGTTCTGCGAACGAGTTCAAGTTGTTGCTCTGCGGGACGCGCGGAACGATTGGATTGATGACTGTGTCCAAAAATTCCAAATCGCCGCAATTCTTCCAGAACGCGTACATGGATGTGTCCTCGGTGACGGCCTTGCCTTTGCGACCTTGCTTTTGCCACTTTCCTCCAGATTCGGATTCATCCTGGGAAAGGCCCTTGGCGACCTCAACCCATTGGCGTGGCTCGCTCATGAAAAAGTGGTGTTCGGGGTGGAATAGTTCGAGATATTTGACGATTTCGGACGAATCGGACTCGAGGTCGATCTTGGTCATACGGTCGATCAACTTGGTAATCTCCGTTCCCACATCCTTGAGTTCGCGGAACTTGGAACTGGAGGCGTGGTCAAGACGGGATTGTCCAGCGACCATCTCCCGTGTCTCCATCGAGTATTGAGAAATGCGTTCGTCCGACGTACGAGAACCCAAGCGAATCATGTCTGTGGTGATGCCCGCATCAAGGACAGAGCACAACATATGGTCTAATGCATGGTTGGTGAACGCGATCATAAGGATGGGCCCGATATGATTCGCGATGAGTACGCGCAGGAGTTCAACGCCCGTGTAGCTCTGAAATTGGATAGGTATCAGTAAACACAGCGTATTGGCGACTCGAAAACGTCACCTTTCCAGTGCCAGGAGGTCTGAAGACGACGTCAATGGCTGACTTGATACTACACGGGATGACTGACTCACCCTTGAATCAAAACGAGTTCTCTTGACAGCGCGGCGACGACAGCGTCAGCCTGACTGGGGTCAAGACGACTGGACCGACGCAACTCTGCGCGGACGCGGTCGACTGAGCCCCGATCAGATACGCTCATCTGCAAATCATCTGCCTCGGCTTCTGGATTAAACAGGGACGATAACTGAAAGGCAAAGCCTGGAATCCGCGTATACCTCGGAGGATCGATGGTACAAGTACTGAGGTAATCGGACGGGTGAAAAACGAGATAACGTGAGAAAGGGATGATCTCGGGTTCTGTTTTAAGGGCTTCGAGAAATGGACGGATGGCTTCGAACAAGACTGGCGACTCGACGAGCACTTTGACGCCGTCGAAGGAAGAACGTCCGGTCCTCAGCTCGGAAAGGATGCGCAGTTCGATGTCACTGTCAAAAAAGACGACCCGGAGCTTGACGCGACTTTCGTTGCCTTGAACGTGTTCGGCCAATTCTTTGAGTGAACTGGCTAGGGTGCCAAGATGGACGGATATGCCTGTACCACTTTTCCAAACAAGAGCGACGAGCCCGCCTTGAACGAGACGCTTGCCACTCATTCCCTTCCAGAACGCAGCACGTGCTCCACCCTGCGCAGAGCGAGCCCTGCCCGGAGGCGTCTCGACAGTTAGGCTCGTCGATATTCCCCGACGATCGGGAACCAACGAAGTAAACTTGACGTCAGTGTAGACATTGAACATGAGCGAATCGTGGCTATCGGATACTCCATGGTACTTCCCTCCTCCTTTCTTGAGAATCTCTCCCAGTTTTGTCTTGCGCTGAACATCGCTGAGATCATCTTGTATGAACTGCACCGCCTTCCGCAGTGGCGCGCTGCGATCCAAATGTTGGTTGCTGTGCAAGCAAATGATAACCACAACACTTACGTGAGCTCCTCCCTCAGCAGACGATACTGGACGTCCAATAGGCGCTGCATAGAATCCGCCTGAAATGGGTGTGGTGCATCGAATAAGCTAGCCGGTAGGAACGGCTGAGCTCGGCACATCAATTCTTGATGGGTTGGAGCGACCCGAATATCATGTATGTCAACAAAATCATTGTCGTGTCGTGGCCCCTCCGGCCGGAGGTCTCCTGGAGGATCATAGGTACTGTGCAGCGCAGCAACGAGACCCTCGTTCGAGCGCCCGTCTCGACTGCCAAGTGCATTCTTGCGAGAACTCGAACGTGTTTCCTTTTCAAGTTCACGGTTAACGATAGACTCCAGACGGGTCACCTTTTCCTTGAGGGAGCTAACGAGGAGATCACGAACCGACCCTTGGATGTTTTGGAAGGGATTATCAAACGTCGGCGGAGATGAGAGAACCCCACTAGACCACTGGTCGAACCACAGGTGAAGATTTGTGACCAGAGGGACAAGGCGTGGGTACAACGCCACAGCGTTCTTGAATCGCACCAGGCACCTAGACGCGTGACGTCAAGATGGCTGCCACAGTGAAGATTAAAGTCAACATACTCGTCCAAGACACCAGCTATAGAGGCAAATATTTGAGCGCCGATCTGAGGGTGGCTCGTCGCCAATCCAGGATCTCTGAAACTGCGATTGGACATGATAACAGTCATGCAGCTCTCGATCGTATTGGCCAGCTCATTGAGATTGTGGAGTACCTCAGTGAAGAGAGTACTGCGTTATCTTGATCAACATCAAACGCGAAATAACTATCAGAACTGCTCACTTGACTCGGGTTACCAGCGTACTCTTGATAACAAAATCGGACGACAAGTACTGTGAAAAGTAAGCGGAAAGCGGGCTTAAGAGCAAGGAGCAAACCAACGCGTAATATTGGCAGTATCCCTCGTTGAAAGGAAAGCGTGTCACGGTTGTTTCCGGCATGCGCCGATACTTGTGGCCAACGTACGATATCAATTAAACGGTGTAAACCATTTTGCTACGAAGAGAATCAGGAGAAGGTATATAGAAAAGTCTAAATCACGTACAGAGGACATGGTTTGCAAAAAGAGCTGTTCGAAAAGGTACAATTAAGCCATCTGTTCATCGTGGCCATCCATGACTTACTTGGCCATCTTCCTGGGTCTGGAAAAAGAGATCAGTGCGCTGGTCGACAATAAATATCATATGTCACACCCAACCAGCATTAGACGCAGTGGCACTGTTGAGCGGCTTCAAAAACGCATAGATTTGAAATGTGTGTTGGAACCTATAGTTGTCATAAAGAAAGTGCTTCAACGCGTTGTGCGCTTCGGTCGGGGTCAAAGAGCTCGAAAGATCTTGAGAGAAAAACCCATCCGTTCCACTGCCGCTCATTTTCGACAGGCCTTGTTCAGTCAAGAAAGGAGCGACGCGTTGTAAAACGGTAGCCGATCGTGTCGTTGTGGCTGAAGTTGACGGTGAGCCTAGGGTGGATTCGTCTGCTTTCTGGATATGCTTGTAGCGACAGCTGAACTCCCTCCTGCATCTGCCATTTTCCCAGAAGAAACTACAGACACCTGGAGGGGAATTTCTGTTGCCACTTGGACCAGTGTTGTTTTGCGGAACCGTGGCCCTGTGATCAGGGGCTGGAGTGGGTTGAGACAATCTAGCAGTGTCATTGAGAGGCGAATGTGCAAATTTACACTGGTTGCCTCTGTTGCAACCAGCAGGTGTGTTGAAAAAACGGCAACTTGGACGAGACATGGCGAAACCTCAGATCATCGAGCGAGAACGGGGGGTGAGAATGGAGTACAGCACGCCTTATGTAATACATCTTGCCCTATAGCAACCTCGATGGAATCACTGACTGCAAGTTCCTGACGAAACCTGAAGTTTCTTTGGAATGGAAGTTTTAAAGGCGCTCTTTCGGAATCCCAGTGGGGCCGGTCGAGAATATCGACCCCCAATTTCTCGTTGTCTCGACGTGGTCGGAAGAAAGGCTAATAATCCTCGGTTTCTTCCAATTTTTGTATTGCTCTAACCAGTGAAGATTCCAGTGACCCCGACAGACAGGCAAACCAGCGCGAACCCGGGAAATTCAGCGGACCGTCAAGACCCTGAATATTCGAAGAGTCCCCTTGGCCTCCTGCTTCTTGGAAGTTCTGGAAAGATTACGCGTGCACATCGAACTAACGGCATGTTGCGTCTCCGTGGACCAACACCGGTCTTTTTTTCGTATCCGATCAAAGGAGTCAGCGCCCCTGCCAGGTCGACAGTCTTGGGATGGCCAGTCCCTGGTACCACCGAGCTATGCATACCTCTACAAAACGCGAGCAATTCATTGCACACACTGCCAACCGCGCCTTCCAACACTATTCAGATATACTTACGCGCCATCCCCTCCGGACGACCAGTTTCTCGCGACCGGCGGAAAGGGCAAGAAAATCGGCATCAACAGTCTATCCGCAGGAATAAGTATCCCTTTTGTCCTCATGGGCAGCGTGTCCGCCGGATAGGGTACGCATCGACAACTTTATTTCTCTTTCCACATGGAATTCGACTTCGTTGCTCGAGCGCGGGAAGCGCGGGAATGGCGGGGGCCGAGACCCCTTGGAGATAAGTTTAGCTAGCTGGCCACGATGCCTGCCTCGTGGAGCAGGGCAGGCCTGGGATGTTCCGCAGTATCACCCGCCTTTGATATCCTGCGAGATTCTTCGACTCATCGAGTAGACAAATTATATCCGATGAGATCAAGTGTGCAGTATGACAAAACAGATGATGTTTTTGGGACGTGGGGTTTATGGGAAAACGGCTGCTCGGTGGAAATGGGGGGCCCGTGAACAAAACGCAAAGCACGAGGTGATGGAATATGTGGACAGAATTTATAAGATCCGCCCAGGGTCCATGTCACTTCAGAGCGCGAGACTGCCAACGCGTCGTGACTGTCGTTGCACACCACATCGCAGTTCTTGGATATTTATATCCAACCATCTCTTCGACGAATCCTCGGCAGTTTTCTCGCTCTGGCTGTCGGCGGAAGGGTGTAACTGTCCAATTCATGGACGCCACATACAAAACTATGGCGTAAAATAACACGCGCATCAATCGGCGATCCACTCATCTTGCCATTTCGCACGATGATGTCGGACAGTCGTACCCGTCTAGCCCCCAAACACCGCTCTAGGGGTGAACTCTGCCAGACGATGATCGAAATAGTTCTCGAAAAAGTCACTCCTGTACAAACCTCGGCCATACCCCATCTCCTGAGGCCGAACCCTTGCAGCGTCGAGGTCAACAAGTATGGTGCTTGTGCCTTGTGCCTATCTCGGTCTTCCTACGCACGATCAACGATTAGGACGCGAGACAGATACGCAAACGACTTCACTTTGACAGTTCCTCGACACAAACAGCATTGACACTTCCCTGTCGAGTATGGTGGGATCCGACTGAAGCCGTTTAGTGTCTTCGACGGGTTTCAGGCCGACGACGTGACTTGCCACAGCCTATCGCTCTGTGACCTTGCGTAGTAAACTTTCCAAAGCGTTTGCAAGCGGGGACGGGGCTATAAGACGAATATGTACGCATCGATAGTCCATCTTCCTCATTTCCTGTACGCTTTCGACCTGCTTTAACTATCTTCCGATGTATGAACGAGCAAGGGCGCATGCCAACGGAGCTTGTGTGGAGGGTAACTTGCCTATAACGAACCACCGCAAGCACGCGTCAGCTCCAGAAGGGCCAGATATGAAAACTGCCAAATGTACGTTGCGTACACGCGTTTGTTGGAGGATGAACGTTGAAGTTGAGAGACTCTTCTGCGTTGAGACCGAGACTTTTGATGTGTGGAAGCGAGGTGCGATGTAGCATGGACAAGCAGAGAGCGTCACGACCTGCTTGTTAACCCTCACCGTTGCAGCGAGTCAAAGACGGGAAGTAAGTGGCAAGAATGGAAGCAGGGTCTGTGCGCTCTCTCGCTGTGTGCAAGAAGGGCGAGCGAATAGCTGGAGGAACACAGTGAGAAGTATTCGTGTAGGATGCAGATACGCACACACAAGCCTTCAAGTACGGGGTTGGTTACGCAACATTTACCGTGTCAACACTCGCATCTCTGGGACGGGGACATCAAGGCGAGACGCGACCTCTTGGACGAAGCCACTCTATATTGTTCATCCTTGGTTGGATGTGCTATCCCGGACACTCTAGCTAGGGCGGCAGGTACATTATCCGTGCACGCTGACATGATACGCCAGGACTTCACCTCCACTCGTTCGACTGGTTGACGGGTGTAACAGTCCAATTCATAAGCGCTGCATACTCGTATGTAATGAAATCGAGATAACGAACCGAGTCTCACTCAGCCTGCAACGCGTGGTTCATGATGTGGGAGTCCCACTGAGTAAAGTTGGACCACTTAGGCGATGTACTCGCACCGTCTGTCTGACGATGAATCATGAGGCGAGTGCACAAGGGGCAAGAAGAGACACTACCGATGGAGCAGATCGACAGGTAATCTATGTGGAGAGACACACCTGATGTTCTGCAAGAAATGTTTTCTTCATTACTGTAGTTGCACACGGATAAGCAAGAGCGCTGGCTAGGATGGATTGCGTGTGAGTTGATCAGATCGACGACTCTGCTTGCCTATAGCGAGCGACAGCGTGCGCGTGCCAGCGTCAGGAGGTCGGTCCATACAGGCTGACAAACATACATCGGATGCAATTGTCGAGGGGGTCAATCCGGTGTCTTCTGTATTGAGATGGGAGCCAATGATATGTGGAAATAGGATGTGACACCAAATGGACGAGCGGCTACTGGGAAGGGCAATGTGGACCTCGAGGCAAACAGGGTCGCTTTCGTTTTCGCCTTCGATGGAGAAGGACATTCTCACTGACTTGGAGACAGCCCGTGGTCTATCTGTACGAATAGAGCTCGTCTGCCTCGTAACTTTGGGTATATTGCCGCGACACGGTGCTTTGCAAGAATGAGTTGGGTGAAAAAGTACCGTAAACACGGGGTAATGGAGCTGTGCATTGATCTATATCAGGGCAGACAACGTGTATAAGAAGCGATTAATGTACGTACCACAGGTTGTCTGTCAGTCTGTCATCTTTCACGACTACCCTGCCGCTGATGACTCCATCGTCAACAATGAGTGGTGCGTGCTGGTGAGGTGGGTCTACGATGATGCTGACCATTGGAGAAGAGCGTTCCAGGCCTATCGAAATCGACGCTGGTGGCGAAATAGTGACATTAACATTCGTGGCGAATGGCGAGCATCTAGTGAGCGGCCACGCGGAGGGGGTTCGGGTGTGGCGAGTCGAGGACGGGAAACAAGTAGCAAGAATGAAAACGGGTTATGTCCACTCTCTCGCTGCATCGAAGAACGCCAAATGGATCGCTGCAGGGATGCGCGGAGAAGTGGTTGTGTGGAATGCACAAACATACGAACAAGTCTTGAAGCACAAGGTCACGGTGGGCGCCTGGGTCCATGCAGCCGATTTCTCACCAGACTCGACGCAACTCCTCGCCGGAACGGACTACAAAACGGTCATCGTTTGGGACCTTGGGACCGGCAAACAGGTGCGAACACTCCCTCACGAGCAATACTGTGTATTAGCAGCGAAATTCTCGCCAAACGGAGGTCGCATAGCGACAGCCACTCTCCGAGGATCCGTTCGAGTCTGGGACAGCAACGATGGCCGCTTGCTCGTTGATGTCAACGTTAACGTGACCCCGTACTTCAATACTGGTCTCCTCTGGTTCAACGACCATCTCTTTGTCGTATCAAACAAAAAAATCGAAGAACTCGACGCATCCACTGGATTAAAAGTCTCGGGATGGCCAGCTCCAAACACCAACGACTACTCGTGCATCGCTCTACCAAAACATGAGCAGTTCATCGCATTTTCTGCCCGACGTACCATCACCTTTTGGGAGATGTCGACGCATAATCAGCTCCCTCTCACTGTCCAACACTCTCAAGATATACGTTCCATTGCATTCTCTCCCGACGACCGGATTCTTGCCATTGGTGGAGGAGGGAAATTCACCCTATCGCCCGTGAGCACCATGTCTTGTTGGACTACTTATATCGTCTCTGAAGAACTTTCTAGATCCGTCTATCTGCACAGGTCTCAGACCCTCTGCCTCTCCACCCCACTTTCCGCGAACTAGACATCCAAATCGACGACGCTGTACTCGATCTGTGGATGCATGATCAACTCGAAAACGCAGAAGCGTCATTGACCGCGTCGATCAACCAGTCACAAAATCCGAGACATCATATACTCGCTAATAGAGCTCTCGTCCGGGCTCGTTTGCGACATTGGAATGCGGCGCTCCTCGATGCCGAAATGGTATTTTTCACCCTGTTCATTCATATACTGACGCTGACCCTCGTTTACACAAAGGCCCTCCAAATCGAACCGTCACTCATTGCCTACATCGCAAAGAGCCTAGCCCATGTAGGAAACAGCGAAAGGGATAAGGGATATCAGACCTGCGACATCGCAATCGAACGCTTCCATTCCTCTCACGTTACTTTCCTCCGTCTCATCAAGGTCTGCATTTTTGTACTGAGCCCTCTTATTCTGCTCACATCCCTTAGGCTATTGTCGTGTTTATGGCGGGAGAGCGCCTTAATGCGATCGCACAGTTGAGTGACCTCATCGCTACTGTCGGGCACAACTCGATTTGTTATGCGGTCCAGGTGCGTGCATAACACGTTACTACGTCGTGAATAGTATCACCGACATTT
The DNA here is from genome assembly GCA_038090075.1 of Xanthoconium purpureum. Lineage (NCBI taxonomy): Eukaryota > Fungi > Basidiomycota > Agaricomycetes > Boletales > Boletaceae > Xanthoconium > Xanthoconium purpureum. Next base: position 5,128 of record JBBPMA010000253.1, on the reverse strand, counting down.
TCAACAGGGATACATGTATCTTCTCCTCGGAAACTCACACATGGAGAGCAGCGACTATGAGGGTGCAATAAAGTCATTCGAGCTTGCACGAGGCCAGCTACGACCCTTCCCGAGTCAATCCCTCTTTGTGGTCTCATTGGTAAGCTGCCGAACGGGCATATTACGACTTGTCGATACTACTCACTTCCATGACAGACATCTGGGTGGAAATTTGATGGTCTAGACATCACAGTTCGACAACGTCTCTGTGACGCCCTATTTGTAGCTGGTCGCTCCAAGCATGCAGGCGAATCCTTTCTCGAGTTGGTCAATACCTATAAAGAAGAGGCATATACGCGCGGAGCTATCATCGAGTGGATCTCTGGTGAGCTTACGTTTTGCCCATTCCGGGCCGCTCATCAGCTTTTTATATCAGATTTCACCCAACGTTATCTCTCCACTCCCGAAAGTGACGGTCATAACCTCTTGACCTCAGCCCCAGACACCAATGCAGCAACGCCTCACACTGGTCCCACACCGCTTTTGAGGGAATGGGCAAAAGCGACATTGGTGAGTCGCTTCTGGAGAGATGCCCTGGTTATTGCTATCGATGTGAGTATTTTCTGTTGCTCGCTTTCTCTTGTGGCCTAATTCTCCTGGAGTTCATCGCTCCGAGATTCGTCGTTTATCGTGCCATATGTGAACGACTGGAAGCGACTGACCGTATTGCGGATGCGACAGAGTGTTTTCAAGAAATGGTGGGTGAATTGGGAGAAGACACATACACGAGCGGACCCGTGACGGAGTGGTTCCACGGTGAGTTTATTCTCTATTCGTTTTCATCCTTGAATGTAACCTTTTCTTTTAGATTTTATGCAACGATGCCTCTCGACTCCCAATTGCAACGCCGATGTAGTCTCAGGCACGACTCCGACATCGCTTTTGAGGGAGTGGGCAAAAGCGAAACTGACGAATGGTGAATGGAAAGACGCTTTAGATCTTACCATCAGAGTGAGTATCTGCTTGTGTTCTCCCACCCCTTATAGGATCGACGCTTTGTTTTGTTTGCAGTTTATGCTCCCCAAGGTGGCAATATATCAGGTCATAATTGAACGCCTCGAGGCGACCGATCACATAGCAGACGCGGTCGAGTGTTTCCACCAAATGACGAGCGAGCTGGGAGAGAAGATCGACCTCGGGTGGACTCTTGGTGAGTGGTGGTGTGTCTCGGGCGGTATTGCATATCTGATGATTCTGTTAGACTTCAGACAACGTGTTGCCGAGAAACTGAGGCATCTAGGGGATACAGCAGCGGCCACGGAACGATACGACGAGGCCATCTCCTTCTATACGACAGCGTTGTCCCTAAATCCTTGCTCCCCACAAGGTATTCTCATTGAGCGAAGCAAGGCGCTTATTGCGACCGAGTCATGGGAACAAGCTGTAGACGATGCAAACCAGGTACATTTTTTCCATCTCATGGAGGTCGAGCCCATTGACGGATTATCATCAGGTGACCACGCTCGATCCGTTGTCGCCATGGGGTTACGAGTTGAAACACGCAGCACTACACAAAGCTGGAGACTACGATAACGCCATCCTTGCGTTCAAGGAGATGCTCTCGAAGATAGAGCAGTCACCTGATCCAGATATTCGTCGTGAGTTTCATTCTCGCGTCCATGATGTTTATTTGCTTACATGCCATGTGATAGAACGCCGTAAGCAGTACAAAACTCCTTCGAAGATACTAGCAAAGATTCGCAAAATCGTCAAAGAAACAATCCGAGACTCGCCGCTAGAGCTCATCGACACGACCACTGGTAAAATCCACGGTCGAAACGAACGGGCCTCTATATTTGAATCCTCGGCGACCTGCAAGGAGCTCATTTCTTCGATGATGACACACATCAGCCGCTCCCGCATCAAGCATGTAGTGCGACAATACTTCCGATATGTCACATTGTCACACAAGTGGGAGGACAACGAACCACTGTTCCAGGAGGTGGTGCACATAGCAGTGTACGACTTGGGCAACTCTCCGACACACGACAAGCTACAAACTTATTGCAAGATCGCTCAGCAAGCAGGTTTCCAATGGGCTTGGAGTGATACTGTCTGTATCAACAAATCTGACCACTTCGTGCTCCAGGAGTCGCTGGTCGCCATGTTCAAGTGGTACCAGGGCTCGGCCTTGATGATCGCCTTCCTTCGTGGGGTCAGCTCTTCGTCGTCGCCCGGTGCCCTTGCTGGAAGTATTTGGAACACGCGTGGCTGGACCCTTCAAGAGTACATCGCGGCCAAGAACATCCGCTTCTACACAGAGGGCTGGACTCTTTACCGAGACCTGCCGTTATCGAACCACAAAGAGTCCCCGGAAATCATTGCCGAGATGGAACAAGCCACGGGGGTGTCCGCGCAGCAACTCATGTCGCTTCGTCCGGGTTTATCCAACATCCGGGAAAAATTACGCCTTGCTTCGACGCGAAGCACAACGCGGGTGGAAGATGCGGCATATTCGTTACTTGGCATCTTCGAGGCCGCTGGCATACCAGCAATTTACGGCGAAGGGGAGGTTTCACTAGGTCGGTTATTGGCAAATATACTCACCAGATCCGGAGATGTGAGTGTCCTCGCATGGACCGGGGAGTCGGGTCGATTCAACAGTTGCCTGCCCGCCCGTATCCGTGTGTTCAACGGACCAGCTACATCCCACGTCCCGACATCCATTCCAGATGTCGAGATGGAGCAAATCATTAGTGGGTTGCAACCTCCTTCCTTCGACCTCGACGTCGCCTTGAGGCTATACGACCGCCTCAACGACCTCCCTACCCCTCGGTTTGCAGAGAGTCGGATGACGCTCTCATGCATCGCTTTCCGACTCCTCGCATTTACGGCATATCGAACGAATTCAGGTCACGTGTATCGCGCAGATACTGCCACCTTCGGGATGCTGGAAATCAGAACGAGACATGACCTCACTCGGTCAAAGTTTCTCTACCTCATCCACCCATGGCTCGATGCTCTCCTGGACCGTGAAGATGACACTGCAGACGGTGACGATGTCTCACAATACCCAGATGATGACGAGGTCTCTGACGGTGAAAGTGATGATGGAGACGAGGATGAGGAAGACGAAGCCCAAGCCGAAAACGACGCCCCCTCGTTCCTTGAACCCGAATCCCCATCGTTCGCCGTCCCCGCCCACATGGCTCCAATTGACAGAGAAACGGGCGCGCAGCGGCTTGTTGTTCATCTTCGACAACCATTTGGTGCGCTGTTGCTCACGCCGAAAGTAGAGGGTCGACGTGTGGTGGGGTACAAGCGCATTGCGGCGGATGTCTTGATCACTGTACAGTTCCGGGAGAACGTTTCGTTGGCTGATATTCTCAACAATGTGCGCACATTGGATGTGTTGTAATTATGTAAGATTTCGGATCATATCCTTGCAATGAGGTGTTTCGAGCTCTCCGAGTCGCCGATGAGCTTTGTTGCTATGTAATGTTCAGGCCACTTCGTCCGCTTGATATGTTTATCAAATCCCGCCCGTGGATGGAGGGACTGGGATCTGTGCTGGAAGATTCCAGCACAGCGACAATGCGTAGGCCGAACAATCCGAAAGGGTTTGGACTGCCTGGTTGACCCATACCCGAAAAGGGTCATTGCTGACACAACGGCTGCATCAATGTTTAGCACGGACCTAAATGTTTATCTAAATGCGAATCACAAAAATGAAATAGAATTTACCATTTTTTCAGCGAGAAAACTTGAAGTTCGTTTGGAGGTCCAGATGTGTGTACATTTTTGATGTCCTCACGCGCACGCAGACATGGCTTAAACGTGGGAAAAAACTTCATACCAAGGCGAAGTTTGTACGGGGGTAAGTTTGGGCAAACAAAAGAATACAACCCAAACTTGAAGTTTTTTCTAGATTGCAGTCTAAACTTGAAATTAGTTCTAGGTCTATGATCTAAATTTCAAGTTTGAGCTACAATCTTTTTGTTTGCCCAAACTTGAAGTGTTTAACCCAGCACAAACCTTGCTTAGATACTAAGTTTGTTCCCACGTTTAGGCTCTGTTTGTGTGTGAGCAAAAACATCAAAAATGTGTGCACATCTGGACCTCCAAACAAACTTCAGGTTTTCTCGCTGGAAAAATGGTAAACTCTATTTTATCTTTGTGATTCACATTTAGATAAATGTTTAGGTCCATGCTAAATATTGATGCAGCTGTTGTGTGTTAGAACTTTATTTACTACTCTTCACTTAGTTACTCTTCACTTAGTCACTATATATATATTTTCTATCACATTCGAACACATTCCATATCATGACATCATAAATACACGAGTTATGCACATTTCTACATGTATATAAGTAGGGAGCTCGCATAAGAGTTCCTCTAGTCTTGGTATAGTTATTCGTTGAACGATATAGCATCTCACTTTGAGTCGTTGTCATTTAAGCCCTAACATTGTGTGAGATGAAGCCTCCTTCTCCCCATCTGCTTTCTCCCCACTAGCAACTAGCCCATTACGGGTCGTGCATGCAGGTCACTGCGGGACACACTCTCTGTGAGGCGATTATCGGAATGTACCACCAGTATATCCAACAAGTGCAGACAAGTACGAGGAATGTAGTACTTGGTGGGAGACTCACCAAGTGTAGGCTTGTGGGTAGCGACAAGAAAAGTGTTGAGTAGCTTGGGTAGAGCTAAGAAGAGCTGAGGAGCTGGTGGTGGTAGAAGAACAAGAGTGTTCGTTATTGAGACCTGTGACGAGGCTGGTCTTATATACATACAGGATTGTTTGTATCTGTATGTGGTCTCTACTATGTATAGTAATAGGTATGGAATGTTGTAGAACGACATGGAAGGTGTGATGAGTAAGTCACCACATCATAGTGAATAAGTGACCAATAGCAATATGGGAGCTTATCTATGATGTCATCGGTATCGTAAACTGAATAGTGTAATCGGCCGATATCATGTGATAAGTCACATGATTGATCATGTGATAGGCCTAGAATCTCGGTAGTAGTAAAGCAAAGATATACTAAAATATACCGTGATTTCAACAGTGATTGCCCAGGATGCAGTCACTGTCCACCTCGCCTACTCCCCAGACATCGCAGCTGGGAGCTGGGAGCTCCCT
>JBBPMA010000252.1:11239-33477 GCA_038090075.1 Xanthoconium purpureum | reverse complement strand
CAGTTCACTGAAATGTGGTATGACAAGATGGCTAGTACTGCCATCCCTGCCACAGAAAAAACTTTCGACAAATTGACAGAAAACTTTGCATCCACCCTCTACCCCTATGACCTAGTGGAAACATCCCGAAATGACCTATACAAGCTCAGACAACGAAAAGAGGAGAGGAAAACCGAGGATGGCAAGAAATACATTGACGATGGCTTCCAAACCTATATTACCAGATTCCAAACCCTTGCTGCCAAAGCCCAGATGGGCGATACTAAGGAAACCATAGCATGCTTTGCTACGGGATTAGACCCCCAGATCTCTACCATGATCCTCTCTATGTCAACACCCCCCAATAAAATCCAGGAATGGATTAACAAAGCCCGAGATTTCCACACCCAGAAGATGTGCATCCTTGCCCTTCGAGGAGGACATGATCCTGGTCATTCATCCTCATCCTCCTCACGCTCTATCCGGGACCCAGATGCTATGGACGTAGATTTTGTACGTCTCAAAAAGCTCACCCCTCCGGAATGTGCTTGATGCATCCGAGAGGGTCTTTGCTTCAAATGTCGCAAAAAAGGACACAATGCAGATCATTGCAACACCTACAAGGGATCCTCCCAGAACCAACCTCAACCACCCAATCATCGCTCCCAACAAGTTCGCTCCACAGACACCTCCACCCCCACTACCACCACCATCAACCCTGTCACTCCCATGGACGCTTATGTCCAGACCTTGAAAACCCAGGGAAGAAGTGAAGAGGAGATTCTTCGAACCTTGAAGCTCTGCTATGAGGAGCCGAGAGAGGATGTGGTGGTCGCCACTGTTACGCGAGTCGACAGACTTGCGTCGAGGTCAAGGGTTTTACTTACTCTGAGGGAGGTACTCACGAAGAGACGCTGCGTCCTCAAAGAAGTCTTAAGGAAGAAGAAACTGGGTCACAACTCAGACGGGTTGTGGATCGCAAGACTGACGCTGTGATTGCGCAGAACAAGAATAGAGAGGAACGAGGTACAGGCTGGACTGGTATATAAGTACTACGGATTACGTAACTAGAACGTCGTAGAACTTTAGTGGAATGAAGGGGACACGTAACTACTATAAGAGAAGTAGTTAGAGGAGTAGACAGTCCTGAAAGAGAGACATAAGGTCAAAGAGGAAAGAGTAACGGAGAAGAGTACGAATCAAACGTAAGTAAGTAGTCGTCTTCGCTCTCATGATAAGGAACAAGAGGTGAATAGGATCGGTGGGTTAGGCGAATGAGGAAGAAAGTGTGATAGAGGAAAAGAATCGTAACAGCCACCACCTTTGATACCATCTCCTCTGAAGAGGATTTTTGAAACGGGAAGTTGCCTCGATGTCTTCTTCCCATGACCTAGCCCATGTACTAGTAGCCTTGCCCAATGAACGAACTATTCGTCTCCCCATCAAACTAGCTACTGGGACACAAATTGTTGAGACCACAGTGATCATCGACTGTGGAGCAACTGGAAACTTTATCGACATTGGCCTCTTGACCAAGGCAAACTTTATCGACATCGGCCTCTTGACCAAGGCAAACTTCCCCCTGAAATGTCTCCCAAAACCCATCCTCACCTATAATGTGGATGGAACAACCAATGCCAAGGGAACAATCCGCTGGAAAGCACACACCAACATCCTGTTCCCCCAGTCCAAAGAACCCATAGACCTGATGGTCCTAAGTTTGGGATGACGACAAGTCATACTAGGAATGCCTTGGCTGTGCAAATGGAATCCTAGAATCGACTGGAAAGCCAATACCATCTCCGTCCCTCAGTTCCCACACCCCTTGTCAATGGATTACATTCCCCAACAATATCTCCTCCAATGGCTTGGACTTGATGCAGACCGCAAAATCTCCAGACAACTAAACAAACGAGAAGCCTGGCTAAAAGGCGAAGTCGTTGGAAGAACCACCATCTCCACCCAAATTGCACAAACCACCGAGACAAGGGAACCCCTTATCCCTGAATGGTGCCAGGACTTCACAGACGTGTTCTCTGAAAAAACACACAACCAACTGCCCCCACATCGCTCCTATGACCACACCATTGAACTTCGCCCAGATTTTGTTACGGACTTCGTCCCCTTCGATGAGATCCCCTCTTTTTCCTTAGCCCCTTGGGACGACCTTTCCCTTCCTCTGGACGGATATCTCGTCCCTTACGTGGCCCCGCTCGACGCCTGGACTCCTCCATCTCGATGTGGAAACTCTTTCTAGATTCCCAGCACGGTTAGGCTTCTATCCGCTGTGCATAGATCTCGCTGTCCCGTTGGCACTCTGCCTTCCGGATACATCTCGGCCTCTTTCCATTTTCGTCTGATCCTTTTGTACGTCTCTCCCAGTCTCCCGTATGACTCCCTTTCTGCTCTTCTCGCGACTCTCCACTTCCCCTTTTAGACTCGGAACCCCTATGGGCTCCCATATTCCACTTATGCCGCCATTCCGTCTTGGTCCGTGCACTTCCCATAGAAGTATATAAACCCCCCCATGTACGCTGAGACTCCTCAGCTAGTTCTACGCATTCGCATTGTAATCTAGTCCATTCCAAGGTTCTCTAAGGTTCCTTGAGACCCCCGTCGCCTCACAGTTGAGGGACTACTCGCGTTCACACTTAATCCGTGTGCTTCGCCCATATCGACGACTTATTCATAAGTCCATCAAGTATCGCTTCAAGCATACTCTGTCCAGGAAGGCCTCGCCATTAAGCCCTTGCCTGCTAGGCTACATCAATAAGACCTACCGGCCGCCTCACCAAGTCTCACTAGGAGTAGCCCTAGGAGCATCGGGGAATACTAGAAAGCAACGCTTGATGTAACAGATTTTACTCCCAAAATAGCAAAAATATACTCCCTGAACCCAGCGGAGATGGAGACCTGCAAAGAGTTTGTTGAGGAACATCTTTGGACGGGGAGGATAGTACCTTCGAAATCACCCCAAGTGTCCCCCTTCTTCTTCGTGCCCAAGAAGGATGGAACCCTTTGCCCCTGTCAGGATTATCGCTATCTGAACTCCCATACTGTCTGAAATGCCTATCCTCTCCCTCTCATCCCTGAACTCATTGATGACATGAAATCCTCCACTCTATTCACCAAATTTGACATACGATGGGGATATAACAACATTTGCATCCGAAAGGAGGACCAATGGAAGGCTGCATTCATCACCCCCTTAGGCCTATTCAAACCAACAGTCATGTTCTTTGGATTCTGCAATGCCCCACCTACATTCCAAGCATTCATGAATCATATCTTCGCAGATATGATCTGGGAGAAGTGGTTAAAAGTCTACATGGATGATCTGGGTATTCACACCAAGGACGACGTCACCCTTCACCATGAACGAACAAGACGGGTACTTCAAAGACTCAGAGAACACAGGCTGTCGATCAAACTCTCTAAATGCACCTTTGATGCCCCTCGTATGGAGTTCCTGGGAATGATCATTGGACAAGGCAGAATCAAGATGGATGGAAAGAAACTCGAAGCCATCAAAAAATGGAAACCCCCCACTTCTGTCAAAGGAATCAGGTCGTTCATGGGCTTTGCCAACTTCTACAGGAAATTTATCCCAGACTTCTCCAACATTGTTGCCCCCTTGAACCAACTCACCCGGAAGGGGGAATCCTGGAACTGGACACAGTCGCAACAAAACGCCTTTGAACAACTCAAAAAAATCTTTTCCTCTGCTCCTGTCCTACGAATTCCTGACGTCACTCGCCCCTTCACCATCATGACAGATGCCTCCTTGTTAGCTGCTGGGGCAGTACTTATGCAGTCTGATGAGAACTCTGACCTCCATCCTTGTGCTTACTACTCGACCACGTTCACTTCCGCCCAACAAAACTACAACATCTATGATAGGGAACTTCTGGCGGTCATCCTGGCCCTAGAAGAGTGGCGACAATATCTACAAGGAACCCTTCATCCCATCACCATCATCACCGACCACAAAAACCTCTCTTATATCAAAGATCCACGGAAACTATCCAGATGACAGGCCAAATGGTCCCTGTTCCTACAGGACTTTGATTTACAGTGGCAGGTCGCCCCTGGAACACAGATGGGCCTGGCAGATGCACTCTCTTGACGTGACCATGTCAACACCACCCAGGACAACATTGACGCATCCATCTGTCTGGAACTGGTGGTCATTAACGTGCTGGACCTCACTCTAGCGAAGAAAATTAGATCCTCCTCCCAGTCAGATCCCCTAGTCCTACGAGCCCTTGAGAACCTCCAGCAGGGATCACCCCTGTTTCCCTGCTCTTCCAAAGATGAATGGCACATGACTGACGGACACCTTTACTTTAGGAATCGAATGTACATCCCTCCACATGAACGACAGGCCATCCTGCGATCTATACATGAATCCCCCACCACTGGCCATGCTGGACGCTTTTGCACTAAGGCGCTACTGGAATGTGACTTTTGGTGGCCAGGCCTCTCTTCCTTTGTCAATGTGTTCATATCCGGCTGTGCGACTTGTCAGCAAAACAAAGTCAACCACCATCCCACTCGTCCTCCACTGATGCCCATTGCCTCATCCTGCAACCTCCCCTTCAAACAACTCTCTGTCGATCTTGTGACCGATCTCCCCCCCTCCAATGGACATGATTCATTAATGGTCATGGTCGACCACGGCCTTACAAAGGGGGTAATTCTCATACCTTGCTCCAAAACAATAGATGCTGCAGGGGTTGCCCGACTTTTTGTCTCACATGTCTTTAAACGGTTTGGACTTCATGACTCTCTAATCTCCGACTGGGGCCCACAGTTTGCATCAGCCTTCGCCAGAGAACTGGCCTGCCTCCTTCGCTATGATGTCAAATTGTCCACTGCGTACCACCCACAAACGGATGGACAAACTGAACATGCCAACCAAGAAGTCGAAACATACCTCTGCATCTTCTGCACCAACAACCCTCGGAAATGGTCGGATTTCCTCCCCACAGCTGAGTTTCATCACAATTCGGTCCCACACAGCTCAACCAAAGTTTCACCTTTCTCCCTTCTCTACAGATATGAACCACAGGCATACCCCCCTCTGGGGAAAACCTTCATCCCTGCCTTGGAAACCCGACTATCAGCGTTGGAAGAAGCATGAAAGGAAGCATTAGCGGCTCATGAAACGGCTCGTCAGATCATGAAAGAACGAAACTTCCGGCACTTCACCCCATGGAAAGTTGGACAAAAGGTGTGGCTAGAAGCCACCCACCTTCACCTCAAATACCCCTCCAAGAAACTTGCACCCAAGAGACAGGGCCCATTCGAGATTTCACAGGTGCTAGGACCACTTTCCTACCAGCTCAGACTTCCCTCCACATGGAGGATCCATGACGTTTTCCACACCTCACTATTATCCCCATACAAGGAAACCGAAACACATGGTCCTAACTTCTCAAAACCACCACCTGACCTGATTGCTTCCGAGGAAGAGTATGAGGTTGAACAGATTGTTTCACATCGAGGCTCCACAGGATGACGGAGGTTCCTGACTGCATGGAAAGGGTATCCATTGTTGGAAAACACCTGGGAACCCAAATCTAACCTCCGACATGCGTTGGACATTCTCACGACATACAAAAAGGCCCACCAACTCCAAGGTTTAAAGACGACGACATGCCTTTCATCCCTCAGCACAACAACATCTCCACCCCCATCAGACCCATTGACATCCCCTGGCTGTTGGGGCTCACCGTATACCAGCTTGACTTCCTTCATCACCATAACCTCCCCCTTGACCACGCCAGGACACACTTTTGCTTCTGCAAAGAACCCAGCTGCCCCATTCATTACTAGCACCACAGGATGAGGCGTCTTTTAGTGAGTACCCCCCTGTGTATGCAGAACAGAGATGTCCCTTTTGTCTGGTTTGGTGTTGCTCTCGCCCTCTGCATCCTTTCCTTCCTTGCCAACCTTAGCCTCCTTCTCTACATTGACCACCTTGCTTGACGCAGGAGTCAACGAACGGTCCAGCTACCTTCTCTCCCATGCCATATTATATCCCCACCTCGCTCTACTCACCTGTCCACCCACCTCCCCCTGAAACTCATCCCATCAACACTAGATTCCTTGCCACCTTTCAAATACACACCCTCTTTACCATTGCCATTGCCTCCCCCACCATCCTTAGCAAAATCAAGAGACTCCCATTGTACAAGCACGACACCGAGTGCCAGGCCCTTGTCCAACTTCTCCACCATATCTCAATTGCCCAACTCCAACTGTTCAGGGCCTGCCCCATCAATCTACCTGAGTCACTTGGAGTGCCTCTACGTACTACCCTCTCCCTTTTGCCAGGCCTGGTCCTCGAACTCCTCGTCACCAACTCCTTCCACCAATACCTGGAGGAGCTCCCAAGCACTACCCTCTACCCCGCCTTCCTACATGTCTGGGGCACCCTCTCCCACGAGGAACAACAACAGTACCTTGACCAGATCAGCATAAGCCAGTCCACCACCATCTCCCCTCCCCCTATCCCCCTAGCTCTTTGCATTTCTTCTCGCCCTGTCTCTCCTACCGCAAAAGACAATGATGTCATCCAAATTCAGATCGTGGATGGACAATGGATCACTTCCTCCACTTCTCAAGTCCTGGTCACTTCCTCTTGCCCCGTCTCTCCCAACACCAGGTGCTATATTTGCTCAGATCTCAGTTACTTTGGACTCTCTTGTCCCTTGTACACTTGTCCCTCCTGTAGAGAGTCAGCACCGGGTCACGCAGCACATCATTGTCTGGAGACCCAATGTACTCTTTGCCTTCGATGGGGACACTCCGATGACATCTGCAACCTTCGGATCTGTGGAAGATGCAACACCCCGGGGCATGTGGTCAATAACTGCCCAGTCAACCCGCTTACCCAACCAGAATCTCACTACACTTATGGAAAATCTTACTCAGATGATGATGACCTCAATACCTTGGTGGACAACAAATAGGAGATCTAGGTATCTCAAGCCTGGAGCTCGAGTATACAAAGGAGGTAATGTTACAATCATCTTTCTTTGTCATACTTTCTTTTTCATCTGCACTATACGATGAGTCTACCTTGATCTTTTCCCTTATCGCGAGGACGAGACAAATTACCTACTTACTTTTGATGCCCTCACCTCTCTGCTACTTCTTCCACTTTGACATCTCGTCTCCTTAACAGGACTATCTACTCCTCTGACTGCTTCTGTTATAGTGGTCACATGTCCCCACTTTCCACAGAGTTCTACCGGGTTCTTCTTATATAATCTGTAGTACTTAAATACCTGCCTAGCCTGTATTTCCTCTTCATTCTTGTTCTGCGCAATTACAGCGTCAATCTTGCGATCCACAACTTGTTTAAGCTGTGACCTAGTTCTCTTCACCTTGAGACTTCTTTGAGGACGCAGTGTCTCTTTGTGAGTACCTCCCTCAGAGTAAGTGAACCTTTAACCTTGACACAAGTCTGTTGACTCGTGTAACACCCAGCAAGGGCACCACATGGCAATGAAGGGGAAACACCATGGAGGAAGATGATCATCAATGCTGAACCTTGGTACCACTTGAACATGGCGACCAAGGCTTCTTGGAGCACAAAATGATCCGACTGATCAATGCAGCAGGTATCTGACCATGCCCAGTGGAAACCTGCATCCTGGACAATCTTGCAGTACATTTTTAGCTTATTATGAGTCAGAGAGTGATCAAGGTCGTACACCACAATGTCACAGTGTACCACCTGATGGAACAGTGGTTCGTTGTCTTCCCATCTATGTGATAGTACAATGTATTGGAAGTACTGTTGTACTTCATGCCTGATCCGAGCACAGTCAATGTGTGTCGTCATCAACGACACTAGCTCCTTGAAGATCAGCTGGGATTCGAATTCAGATGCCCATTTATCTCTGTTGAGGAGATGGCCAGTAGTGGTGTCAATGAGTATGTGTGGCATGTCTTGTATAGTCTGTTTGACAATTCTGCGGAGCTTCACTTGTATTCTGGAGAGGGTTCTGTACTGCTTACGATGCCCTATTGGATGATGTAAACACATCATCACCCTTATCATGCTCATGGGATGCAACTCACAATGCATGTTCAGATCAACTGACTGATCGATCCTTGAGAGCATCACCTCAAACACACAAATTGCATTGTTGTAGTCTCCAACTTTGTGTAGAGCTGTGTACTTCAACTCGTAGCCCCATGGTGATGACGGATCGAGCTTGATCACCTGTTGATGATGTGTCAACAAGATTAATTGCAAAAAAATGGTGTACATACCTTGTTTGCATCATCTAGAGCCTGTTTCCATGACCTGAGTGCCATGTGTACCTTGCTTTGCTTGATGAGAATGGTCTGTGGGGAGGGCAAGTCGAGGGACAAAGTGGTCGTATAGTAGGAGATGGCCACGTCATATCACTGGGCGTCCACAGCTGTATCTCCAAGATGTTCCAATTTCTCGGAGGAACATTGACCGAAGTCTGACAGAAATTGTTGCATGAGTGACGACATGCACAAAGGATGCACAACCACTCACCACAAGCCCATTTCAGCTGCCCACCATGCAGGTTTGGCTCTGTTCCCAATTCATTCTTCATTTCGTGGAAACACTCAACCACATCTGCCACCCGACCCATCATTTTGAGATGTTCACAGATAGCCCAATAGACCATAGCTCTGGGAAGTGTGGACTATAAACCATGAGTGCCCATGCCATAAGGTGTACTGCAGCAAGATGCACTCACGCTGGCAGCTGCATGCAAGGCATCTTTCCATGGGGTATTCGCTAACATTCCTTTTGTCCATTCTTCCAAACACAATGTAGGGGAGCCAACATCATTCTGGGGAGTATAATACAAGAAAGCTATTCAGTTACTTAAGTTGCAGACCCCCTAAGACATGCTACTCACAGTTATGCGAGACAAACCTTGAATGCTGATTTTATTGCCTTCTCCACCAATAGTGAGGAACTGGTCTCCTGGAGAGACTGCGATGGCATGTATGTGCTGAAGGTGTGGAATGAGAGTGAGCTGGTTTTGTGTTGATGTGTCCCAGAATGTGACAGCGCCGTGTGTAGAGTACGCAACGAATTCGTCATGCTGCAGCAGAGCAATGGACGAGTAGAGGGTGGTATAAGGGACTGGCCATTCCGCGACTGTCAACCCAGTGGAGGCTTTGAGGTGCTTGATTTTACTGCCTGATACGACCAAGAGGTGGTTGCCGAACCAGAGGAGGCCAGCGTTCCAACCACCAGAACCTGACAGTAGCTTGCAAGAGTCATGGTAACTATCGTTAGCCCTCTTGCAGGATCCATGATAGCTGTTATCCACACATAATGCAGCTTCCCCTTTTGCAAAACCCTTTCGTAGCCACGTACAATGCCCTCCCCTTTTGCAAGACCCTTTTATAGCCACTGGGCACAACACAGCCTCCCTTTTTGCAAGATAGCCACGCACAACGCAGCCTTCCCTTTTGCAAGACTCCTTCGCATACCCACGACATCTGAGTCATTGATGCAACTTGAAATCCATCCATCTTGCAACACGACCTGGTCGTCCTCTTGCAAATCTGATGTACTGCAATACAACGCCATCGCCCTCTTGCAACATGATTAGGTGCAAATCCGATGTACCCGTCTTGCAGTACGGGGTCCATCACCTTCTTGCAACTTGAAATCCATCCATCTTGCAACACAACTGAGTCTTGCCACCCACCTCAACGTCACATTGTCGCCACCCATTGCTTGCTCGCACACACACCCCTCTCCACATGCACGCACGTCGTCATCAATCAAACATGACGATGTGATCATTGCCACCTTGTTCACTCATGCCCCGCCACTCACCTCACTTGTGGCTTGCCTGCGCACCCCAGATGACGACAATGAGCGACGACGTGACACCTGTTTGCGCACCCTACCCTCGATGACGACCATGCCCAATGACGAGAACAACGCATCATCAACTTGTTCACTTGTGCTCCACCACCCACTTCATTCCCCCACTCTGGACAACGATGACGTGACAATTACACATCGTCCAAGTTGTCACCCGCATGTATAATATGAACTGTGTTGGCATATGTGTACAGGTACAAGTAGTCTTACAAAACTAATGTACAGAGTACTGCTTCACATTTGTCATGTCTGAGCCTGAGACAACTTTTGACATTTTGTCGGACGGTGGCCCAATGCCGCCGATGATCCATTAATTATCTGTCTGCTCCTCAATCTGAACCTCCAGGTCTAAACAGACAATTATTGGTACATTGCATACGATCTAAATGTTAGGCTACTCACAGGCTCTGCCAGTACTTCAATGTTTCCAGGGGTCCTCTCTCGTATCTTGGAAGAGGGGGAACTGAGTCCCGGGTCCCTTTTGACAGTACTAGATGTATGGGTGGTGGCAGACCTGTCGGCCTTGCACTCCATGGAGGTGGTTGAACCAGAAGATTGTATACCATTGATACTCGGAGCACAAAGGGATGATGTAGTCAAATGCGGAGATGTTGCGTAGTTCTGGTTTGGTGGCCTCCCCATGTGGACACGGAATGTCTACATATGCTGATTTAGCTACAGTGGCGGGATCAGAGTGCATTACTTACCACTAGTCTGCTGTGATCATAACCACAGGTCAAGGCTATGGAATGAAGATGAACACCATGGGGTACAAAAACATCGATCACATGTGTGGAGGGGATCGACATGGTGGGTGTTCTTGCAAGTTGGGGGGAGAGTACAAGCACACAAGATGAGTAGCCTGAGCGATATAACAAATGGTGTGCCAATATAAGATCTTGCAAAGTTTGAAGCATTGAAGTTATTCTCGGCGTTGCTGGACACAATCTGCGTTCTCCCGCCGACACGTCCTGCAAGAAGTAGACATAACCGAAATGAAATGAACTCCATACAAAAGAAATAATTTGATCAATGCGTTATTGAGGGCATTGATGCTATCTGCGTTCTCCTGCCAACGCATCTTGCAAGTTCTCATAACTCATCACAACTCTATCACATCAAGAAGTATACATGACTGAAATGGACTCCATACAAAAGAGATCATGTCATCAACACGTTACTAAGGGTATCAATGCCACCACCAATCTCGATGTACTTGCGTGTATCCTGCCAGATGTGTGCAAAATGCTGTGCCAAGTCAGCCCTGAGTGCTGCCTGTTGCAACGCGTATGCCCTTAGGCCCTCTTCCAGTGCTGGATCTTCTGTTGTAATGAGCAACTGCCTCTCCAGCCACCAGTTCGACCGCCAGTGAAGGAATTGCAGAATGCGACGTTGTTCTTCCACTAACAGCTTGACTTCTTCTGCCCAACGATGTGCACGAGCATGGGTTTTTAGCCACTCGATATGGATAGCTGGATGTGATATATAGTAGATTAGACGAGCTAGTGAGTAAATAGATCAGCATACCGTCCTGAAGCTCATGTTCTCCATCTTCAAGTTCTTCTCCTTGTCCACATGTCAGCCAAATCCAGGAGACTTGCCTGCAGCCTTCACTTTCTCCCTCAGTTCTGGCAGTCATCTGGCGTATATCTTTGTCTGTGAGAGGGCAGAGAGCATTCTGCCAACCAGTCTTGCCTAATAGTGGCAATAGTGTGACCATGGCTCTGTATGCTGTGTGGTACCTTGCGGTGGCAGTGTTCACCTTAACGTCCACGGCTTTCAGAGAGTTGCGGGCACGTGTATTAGCGCCTTGTCCATGTAAGAAACAGTCCTTGAAGTGCAGCATGTACGAGCAGGAGCATGTTACGCGAGTCGACAGACTTGCGTCGAGGTCAAGGATTTACTTACTCTGAGGGAGGTACTCATGAAGAGACGCTGCGTCCTCAAAGAAGTCTCAAGGGGAAAAGACTAGGTCACAACTTAGACGGGTTGTGGATTGCAAGACTGACGCTGTGATTGCGTAGAACAAGAATGGAGGGAAAATACAGGCTAGGCAGGTATTTAAGTACTACTGATTACATAAGAGGAATTCAGTAGAACTTCGTGGAAGGTGGGAACACGTGACTACTACGAGAGAAGTAGACAGAGGAGAGTATAGTCCTGTGGGCGAGATAGTAGGTCAAAGGGGAAGAAGTATAGGAGAAGTGAGGATGTCAAAAGTAAGTAGGTAGTTAGTCTCGTTCTCATGGTAAGGGAAAAGATCTATGTAGACTCGCCGGACGATGCGGATGAGGAAGAAGGTATGAGATAGAAAGAGAATCGTAACAGGAGCGTAGTGCCTGACGAAGTTCTGTGAGCGTGTCGTGAGCTTGACTGTAACGGAGGTTCCATTCAACATCTTGAAGTTTTGTATTGCATGGAACTTGATGCGGAAGAGTAGATGGTAGCCAGAGACAAACCTCTTCTGGCTTTCGGATCATTGCAGGGTTGAGTGGCTCCTGTGCTCGGAGAGATGCGATGACTGGAATATACAGGGTCTGAACAGCAGACCATGCATCAATGCGGTTCAGGAGACCATTGCTGCGCTGTTGCAGCCATGCCTTCTGCTGGTCTGTACCACAAGAACCAAGTTCTTCGGCATCACTGCAAAGTCGCTGTCTTGCAAAATATTAGGCTGACAGATGTGGTGAACAGACGGGAAAACTTACTGTTGCTCCTCCAATTTGAGCCCTGTACTGATAAGGATGCTTGGGGAGATATCAGTGTGGATAGGCGGTATGTCTGATGTGGTGGCTTCGACAGCTTCATCTCTTGCAAGCTGCAGATGTATGCTTGCTTGAGTGATCGCTAGCACGTGGAGTTAGTAGAGATGGTTGCTTGACCGAGATGCACGCACTGTTAGACTTGATCTCAAAGGGGTTAGGCTATGACATGTTGTTCTCCCATGCTTCTACCTGCTCTTTCCATTTCGCTAACTGCCTGCCATATTGTCCAGCAAGAGAATGCTTGAATTCATTCAAATCTTCCTGATGTTCATTTCGCTCTGGAAGAGCTTCGATGAGCTTGCAAAGAATAGTTGTCCCTGAATTTAGGTGGTCACTGTCACATAAGACGGACTGGGCCCCAACTTACTTACCCATATCAATAATTTTTTTCCAATTACTATCTCCAATGAGGTCGTCAAGGGTGTCACGTCGATGTCTGGGTCCCATTTCCTTCGTACTAGAAGCCACAGCATTCAACGTTGACCAGGCACACTCGGGTGCTTTGCCATCTGTTCATGCAGCACCTTTGATATAGTTGAATGAATATTTCCACTGACATTCTGTGATGTGGGCGGGGAGGTGGAATTTGGGAATGAATGGCGTAACCTTTCTGTCCTGCTGAGGCAAGCAGAGAGGGTGGGGAAGCATTTCCATGCGCTTCCACAAATGCTGCATCCATTGGCAGGCGATATTGTATGATACGTTGAGTACTTTAATGGAGTTGTTGTGAACAGCAGAGAAGAACAAATAGTCCATATTGACGTATCTGAAATGAAGTTGGGAGGTAATCTTGAGTGATCCCAAAGAAGCTCACCATTCTCCCTTTTGAAGGTCACCTACTGCACCCAGTAGCTTCATTTCATGTCGGGTGCAGCAAACACTGCCCACTCCAGTGGAAGAGAGCCCAACAGTCGCCTTGGTATCTGCATTGTTAACCGCACTGTGGCTCGAGCAAGTACTTTTCTAGAAAAGGTGTCAGTGATACTGAGCCTGAATAGAAGCAAAAAAAAACCTCTTGTTGGGTATTAGAATGTTCCGAAATGTGTGATTTGTGTTACGCGAGTCGACAGACTTGTGTCGAGGTCAAAGGTTTACCTACTCTGAGGGAGGTACTCATGAAGAGACACTGCGTCCTCAAAGAAGTCTCGAGGTGAAGAAAACTAAGTCACAACTTAGACAAGCTGTGGATCACAAGACTGACGCTGTAATTGCGCAGAACAAGAATAAAGAGAAGGTACAGGCTCAGCAGGTATTTAAGTACTACTGATTATCTAAGAGGAATCCAGTAGAACGATGTAGAAGGTGGGGACACGTGACTACTATGAGAGAAATAGTCAGAGGAGTGGAGAGTCCTGTGAGAGGGACGAGAGATCAAAGAGGAAAGAGTATAGGAGCAGTGAAGGTGTCGAAGGTAAGTAGATAATTGGTCTCCTCCTCATGGTAGGGAAAGAGATCTAAATAGATTTGACGTACAGTGCGGATGAGAAAGAAGGTATGGTAAAGAAAGATAATCGTAACAATTTGTATGATGACTCTTTGACGAAATACGCCCATCCCCAGCTGAGACTGGGATCGATTGTGTCCTTCGACACTGCCCTATGCTTGAGATGGAAGTTGGCATTGATTGCCATGAAAAGAGCATAAAGCCACCTAAAAGGAGTAAGGAATCAGCAAGGTGAACAAATGAACAGTAACTCACTCCTTATCTTTGGGAACCTTATCCCAGTCTTCGGGAAGATTCTTTCTGGGTTGCGGACATGCAGGGCAGAGCACAGAACACTCACCCTCCCACATTCCCTCTGAGCCAGTGGGATCATGGCTGTGGCCACACCTCTTCAACATCTTGAGGTGGCGCCATTCGCGAACAATCCGCATGAATTGCTCATAACGATCCTATAAACCACAACTTTGAGATAAATCGTCCTAACAGATAGTTCTATGGGCCTACCTTTGTGGGAGATAACCCTGTGTTGTTGGTACAACAGGCAAGTGAGCTATAAAAATGATAGGCAGATACCTTCAACTTGAGTGAAAGGAGGTGATATTTTTCTAGGACTCTGAATGTAGCTGCTGTGTGTGGCTTGTCTGTACTTGCAGGAAATAACTGACAGCGAAGGAGCTGTTGGATTACCGTACCAGCTGATTCACAGCCACAGTAACGCAGTGTTATGGGATGAATACCATTGCTATCGATGATGATGAAGTCATCTGAGTAGGGGGCTTTAGGCAGACAGCACGGTTGTCCGCTGGTGTGTCCAAGTTGTACCACTAACCCAAGATCTTTGAGTGAAATTTGAGCCCAATAAGAGCCGGTCCATTCCTAAATGAGAGGCGTCAAGTGAGATTTGCTGTTCATTACACGACCCTCACCTTCACTATATGGAGTGCTTGGGTTTCATGCCTCATCAGAAGACAGCGCTTGCAATACAGATCGATTGCTAGACAGTCATCACAGCAGTAGAGCGCGGGATTATCCTTGCAGATGGAACACACCGTCACACCACGCCAGCCTTCTAACCGGATTAGTTCATGGAGGAAAGCGTCGCGATGATGCTCCATCCAGACAAGGAGAGGGAAGTCCTGCATGATAGCATATATCACCCAAGATTCACATAAACACAAAGCAAAAACTCACCGACGCAGTCCATTGCTTTGGTATGTTATCGATGATAGAGAGGTCCACTTTGTCTGGCAAGCGATCGTTGCAGGGAGGAAGATTCATGGTATCCAGTGTAAAAGCTGCATAGGGTCAACTAGAATTGCCAGTTAGGTCCTCCAGTCTGGTCACTGTAGGCACATGGTAGTCTTTCTTCATGATGCATATTGTCCCAGATGCATCCGATCGTATCTTGCGATGGCTACCGGTAGATGCGTAAGGTTTCCTGTCTGATTTGCCATGAAGCTTGAAACCACGGAGACACTTGAAATGTAGTCCAGCACCAGTGCCTCCACTTTCTTGGATGCCCAGTAAACCAACAGGCACAACAAATCAATCATCCACTTACCACTGGCCTGCCATTCTGCGTTGCCTCGAGCTGATCTCATCGTCTACGACTCCAAGACTACGAGCACTGAACCAGTCCTAAGTGTCTGGGTAAGTCAGACCTGCTCACACCTTGCAAGACACTTACAACTGACCTGGGTGTGGGTAAGCACCATGGGGAAGGAAATCTGATATAGCCTGTCTTCTGCCAACCCAAGGGGCTATTGATTCTTCCATGATGGCAGTGCTTTGTGGTGGGTAGTATGGATGGCAACATGACGCAAAGGATGTCAGCAAGTTGAGTCTCCGAGGAAGGAAACCGTACTACCTAATACTATATTGAACCTTCTCCAGGCTCTTGCAAGACTGCTGGTTAGATCAATCAAGATCTGTCATCATGTCAGCCAGGGGTCTTCTACAGACACACATCACCCTGGGATGGGCTGTTGTTCACCACCATTTCATTGCTACTGTTCACCTCCACCTCTTTTTTCAGCCATTGCACCTACCACTTTACTCTCATGCCAGCTTCATTCAGCCTACCAACTGTGAAGAACAAGACAGATCAGTCGGATCAATCTCCTATCACCATTGACTGTAAGTCTCAGCACTATTGCACTTGATTCTGAAAATAACCCTTATTTGATTCGGAGCTCTTTTCACTGACATCCATTGTGCAAACATCCCGCGAGAGCATGCAGACTTTCTTGTGGCCGCAATCTGGCTTCATGCACAGTACCCTAACCAAGCTATCCAAGGTATTCTTCTCTGAACGTCTTATGTCTTGCCTTCTTATTCATGGTGCTTTGCTAGGCCAGCATCCGCTTATTCCCCCGTGGGATGTGAATCTGACTGTGCCATCTGGCCATGAGCTCGCACAGTATAATGGATTTACTTTCATTCAACCCAGTATGAGCTTCACACATTCCCAATGCTATATCGTCACTTGTGGGAAAGTAGTTGGTGTGTTCAAGCGCTGGTGAGTTCTTGTGCCGTTTACTGGATTCGAACATCTGAATCACTCCAAGGATTAATACAGCACCTTTTGTTCTTGGTGTCAGTGGAGCCGTCATCAAGAAGGTTAGGTCTGTAGAAAAGGGCTGCTGCCTCATGTTGGATGCGATTGACGACAATGTCGTGCTGTATCTCACATAACCACTGGTAGATCTTGTAATTACATGTCGTTCAATCAGCCCCAATTCCGTGCTACCTCATTTGCTATCTGCGGAGCCTCTGAAACCAACTATCAGAACTTCGGATTGGCTTATGGCAACACATCCCAGTCGGAGCTCACCTGCCCTAGAAGATTCATTCAAGTCTTCAACTGAATCTCGACATCCATAGTAGGTCGAAAAGCCCAGTTACTAGGGCCTCACAATATTACCAAATACAGCTGTATACTACGTAGTACTACTAGCAATCTGGCCTAGTCACACAGTTAGACAATTACAAGCATCATAGAGTTTTAGTTTGGATATGTACATGTAGACTTGCAAGATGCAAAGATACTGCGACTATGTTCTATTTGATGAAAGTGTGCAGGAGCATAAATCTCCTATACAACATGCACAGAAATATCCAGAAACTGCACTACAATTGGTACAGCCACTCACATCCCACTGTTGTTCTCCCATTTTGCATCGTCAATCCCCAAGTTTGACCCCCTACAACTAGATCAATGGGAAGGCCAAAGCTATATACCACTCCTGAAGAGAGGACAATGGCTGCTCGTGCATATCGAACGAAATATTATGAAATGTACATCTTGACACTCTTGGATTTCTGCTGAACGCATCCACATTGCTTATTTTCAGAAATCGGAATTTGATCAACAAAGGGCTTTCAGAAAAGCAGAAACAGAACAATGTTGTGAGCTTGAAACCCCCTCCATGGTCCAATCAGCTCACAAGTCATCAAATACAGGGAGCCACAAGTGCAGCTCAACCCACCTGGCTCATTGGGCGACCTACATCAAAAAATCAGGTGTTACTGCGCCGGTATGTGCAACTTGTTCCGTGTCCTCTGTTTGACCTCATATTATATTCAAGCGCTGGGCGACCAAGGGGCAGAAACGACCAACAGACTCGCCCATCGGTTGAGTGAGTCTTTATTGTTCCCGTATGCCACTAACTAACCAGTGGATGTCTAGTGACTCAGAGACTAGTATTGAGCTAACGCTTAAAGAGATTATTGGGAGGTCCTCCCGTGAGCGGATGGATGCTCTCTGTCAGCATTTCATAGCTTTGGGGAACTACCAAGACATTTCAAACACCCTCTCTTTGGTTGAGGCACTCAATAAACGCATTCATAATATGGCATTCCACAGGTGGCAGGAGAGTGGGACTGACGTTCCCAAAAACTTTATTTCCCAAGCCATTCATACCGTCATCAAGATGCTAGAGGACCTTCTGTTGAACGCCATGGAAGGGAATGACTTGAATCAGTTAGTACAAAGTGGCCTCTTACTATACCAAGTCATACCTGATGTTACATTGCAATAGAATCTGATTGCCACTATTTCGAATAACATGCTGTACTGAATGTCACTGCATGATTAAGTTCAGATGAGAATTATGTGAACTATGCGATTCGCTTCAAAAGGTTGTCATCACAATGCCGCCTTGATTGGATTGGATTGGTTACAGTCAGTTCCAAATGCATCTAGTTCATTGTTTACGAGGGTTGGTTTATACTGTTCATTCTGATATTGGTTTACTGCTAAATAGGTCCCAGGTTTCATATTCCTGTGGTGTTTCATCACCACGTGATATCAATCAGATTGGAATCAGTCCTTAACCCATCTGTCAGTCCTTAACCCATCTAGTTTATACCGTTTATTCTGATATTGGTTTACTGCTAAATAGGTCCTAGGTTTCATGTTCATGTGGTGTCTCATCGTCATTTGATCTTGATTGGATTGGAATTAGTCCTTAACGTGTCTGGTTCGTTGTTTAGGGGGCTCGTTAACAAGAAGTTCTGACATTGGTTTGCTGCTAAATAGGTCCCAAGTCTCATACTCGCATGGTGTCTCGTTATTGCACAATCTTGACTGGATTGGAGTCAGTCCCAAATGCATCTGGTTTGTCATTTTGGGGGCTTGTTGATGAGAATTGTGTGAGCTATGTTGTTTATTCTAAGAATTGGTTTGCTGCTAAACAGATCCCTGATCCCCGGGCCATAAATGCACAGTACCTTTCCTATCTCCTGTTCACCATCACCTACACTTTTTTTCGGTCCCCTGGTATTTCCAAGTCATTCTCTACTAACTCCAGTTATTGAACCATTCTCCTTCAGCTCCAACTGACACATCGTTCTCTACTAGCCTCAGTTGACACATCGGCCTCATTCCTGGTCAACGCACCGGTCTTGTTCCTAGCTGGCGCGTCATTCTCCCCCCTAGTCGACACGTCATTCTCTTTCTTGTTGACATGTTGATCTCTATCGAGCCCACATTGTAAGTATTCAGAACTCTGCCATATCCGATTCTCACACCAGCATAGATGCCATCAGAATGGACAACAAAGTGGCAGAAGGCTTGGCTTCTTGATAAATTGGCTTCCTTCAAACAACTTGGTGGCCGTCAATATGCTCAGCAATGGCCCAACCTCTATAACCGGTGGTTCCAGATGTGGCTGGAGCACCCCTTGTGCTGCCAAATGTGCCCTTAGATGCGACACTAACTGAAGGGCAAACTAACACCCTTGCAACTGCTATCATACAACGCCAGTCACAACTTTGCCACTGGTTGCAATGGCATGCGGGCACAGGTACAAACCGCTCCGCCAACAATAAAACTGCCAAAATCATCAAGAGTATGTTGAAGCCGAAGACCCGTAGCAGAAAGCCCTTGGAGATTTATTCCAAGCTCTACTTTAAGACACGCATCCAGCCACACATCACCAATGGGATGACAATTGCCAATATTACCAAAAAAACCAAGGAGCTGTATGAAAACGAGTTAGCCGAGATCAAAGAAGAGATCCACAAGATTTACTTGGAAGAGAAGAAACACAAGCACGGAGGGTGGGATAAAGCAACCCAGTCAGATGCTGGTGACATAGACGACACTGGACCCAAGATCGAAAACGGTGAGGATGACCAGAACTCTCATTGCAGGTAGGAATCTACACATAGTGATGAGCTATACTTACTGATTTCACGGGCAGCAACATCGAGCAGTGTGGTCCCGCTCTTCAACGTGTCCTTGAGCACTTTAGCAGCCAGACTGGATGGCACTTTAGTGTCTTGATGGGTGGTCCCAATCCTGTGGACCCTATGGGTAACAATGTCATAGCAAGGTCAGACCCCTTATCTAACTGATTATCAATGCTCACCTTTGGTCACTGGCAGTCTCCATATCGGAAGTACAAGTGATCACCGCGACTTTGCTGACGTATACACCGATTTCAATATGGTGGTCATAGCAGCCTATGGCAGGTATTTGGCGACAGCCTTCGGTAAGCATATACTTTACTTAAGTGGAGTGAACTACTACTGACATCTACCATTTAGAAAACATACCATTGACTGTGCAGCCACTTACTATGGGTGGGTTTGACAGTGTTGACAAAGGCATCAACAGGGAGAGTGATGAGAGTGCCGACAATCAAGGTGATAGCAATGGCATAGAAAGTGAAGAAGAGGTCGATGAAGGGAGAGATGTTGATGAGGGGGACGACAACAGGAGACCAAGTGTCAACCATGAAGGGGAGAGCCATCTCTCTGGAATTTATACCCCGTCCCTCCATTCAACCGCATCAACACTGGCGGCCAATCTTGCAAAGTCACCCACTGCATGTCTTGCAACATCGCCTACAACTTGTCTTGCAACACCGCCACTGGCAGCCACGACAGATCTTGCAGCACTTATGCTATTCCCCCATTCAACTGCATCAATGCCGATGGCCAATCTTGCAAAGTCCCCCACCACGTGTCTTGCAACATTGCCTGCAACTCATCTTGCAACACCGCCACTAGCAGCCACCACAAATCTTGCAGCACTGCTGATAACCACAGATCTTGCAAGTACAACTGTGGCCCATCCTTCGACGTCACCTGAGACGTACCCGGAAACCATGATGCCCACCAACTTTGTGATCCAGGCTACCATTCCATCAACCATGCCAGATCTGTATACAAACTACCATGGTATGACTCAGTCAGTCCAGTTCGATCCATTCAATAGCCTTGGATCCAACTTCTTTGCAACCTTACTGGGTGACACGTCGATGGTTGATGGTCCTTTCCTGACACCAGTGTGGCCTGGAGGGTTTGACTTCAGTTCATCTCCGTCGAACGTTCAGCATGCGCATACAACACCGATGGAGCATATGGGAATGAGCCCCGGTGTCAGTCAAATCAGAGAATTCAGTAATGTCAACCAGAACAACAGCTTCAGTAGCACACCCAATGGCCAGTACACATTCAGCTCAATGGCTACTGGCATATCCACCACACCAACGGAAGCAGTGCTTCCTTCCCCATGGTTTCCGAGTCCTCAGGCACTGGTTTCTCCATCGTACTACCCACTCTCCGACAATGTGGTACAGGTAGCTTGCACTCTCCCCAAGACTCAGCCTGGTGCTGTCACCCTGCCACAAGTTCCGAGCACCAGTGGCTGAAACAATACAGACGCAACAACTCTACCTGGACGACCAAAATGAAGGCCTGTGCCTTCTCTATGTGCCCAGTGGGACAATTCCATCGGCAACGCTCTTAGCAAAGAGAATCATCCCTCACCACCAATTACAGACAGTACAAAGAATATGAAAGGAAAAAAGCGGAAAGTATTGCCAGTGGAGAAGACTGCAAGGAACAGCAAGCAGTTGGCCAAGTAAGCACCACCTCTCTACGTTCGTAAAGTGGGTTGTTAACTCACACGAATATGCTACAGAAAACACAAGGTCAACCCATAGACTAGTTCCCCTGTGATTTGGATGTTGTGCAAGCTTGGGCACAACCCTGAGTGTCATCAGGCTGCTGGTCTTATTTATTTATAGATTAGTCTCCCTGTTATTTAGACATTGTGCAAGCTCAGGCGCAACCCCAAGTGTCATTGGACCGTGTCGCAACCGGCACACACTGCTGATCCTGTTTATCTAGCCTTACTCAACATGGTATTACTATTGTACATTGTGCTACAACCGTCCCCCATCTGCTACACTCGTGTCTCCGCTTTTGTATAATCTGCTCTGACCTCTTGATAGTGGTCGTTGCACACTTGTGTTATTCTTTCAGTTGAATTACTCATCAATGATATCCAACCCTTGTGTTCTCCCTGCAATTGGACTGCAGAAAGCAATGTCAGAATAGGGCCATCAGGTGTTTGGAATGCAGTAAATTACTTACTATGGCATGGCCGTCGTCTGTAGTGGATGGGTGCAACAATGTGACGATCACGTCATGTCATCGTCATCGGGGGTATGGCCATAGGCGCACAAGCAAATGGGTAATGACGACGTGATGCAATCTTCACATCGTTGATTGTCGTCATCATCATTGTCTGGGGTGGGCAGGCAAGTGGATGGTGCATGAATAGTCGTCGTCCATAGGGAGTGGGCCATGAGCAGACGAGGTGACGATGATCACGTCGTCGTATTCAATTGGG
>JBBPMA010000252.1:0-11229 GCA_038090075.1 Xanthoconium purpureum | reverse complement strand
GGAAAGGAGTATGCCAGTGAAACGTGCATCCTTAAATACATACGGCTGTGGGAGAACCTGCTGGATCTTGCAAGCGAAGAATGTGGGTATTGCTGCAGAACAGGCAGTGCGGTGAAGACTAGCTGGGTCTTGCAAGTCCTTAGGGCAGCTGTGTAATTGAGGGACTCGGATGGTCTTGCAAAATGGGTAGCAATCGCGGCCAGTGAAGGATTGACCAGATCTTGCAAGTTTTGAAGGACGACGAAATGTTGCATGATATGCGGTAGTGAAGGTTTTGCAAAAGTGGCAGTGGTGAAACGTTGGGATCGGCCAGGTCTTGCAAGTTTGAAATGTTGCAAGATGGACGAGAGTTTGCAATTGCTGGCAGGGGATTGTCTGATATTGCAAAATGAAATTACATCGAGTGAGCTACAGTGGTATTGCAAGGTTATAAGAGTCTTGCATGTGGCGGACAATTGAGTATTGCAAACGAGAACTACAGGGTTGCAAGATGACGGGGTCGTTGTCCATCAGCGTCGGTCCTGCAATATAATACACACGATGATTACCGTAATATCACACAAGATATCTCCACCACCGCCTGTTCCAACACGGGGTTACTCCGACGTCGATGGACGTGAGTAAGCGACCATCTTTGCTGTCCCAGACTTGGATGGAGTATGGAGTGGCCGTCGCGATTCGCACACCTCGTGGCGAGTATCTCGCTGCATATATCCAGCCCCTGTGATGCTGAGTCCGTACTTGCTGGCCAGATGGGAGGTCCCAAATAATCGCTTTGCCGTTCTCGAACCCGGACACGAGTCGCATCGAGTCTGGCGAGAAATCAACTGTGAATATGGAGCTACCGTGATCCTCCCTGTCCGTTCGGAATACTTGTTCGTAAGTCTGAGCAGTCCACAGGAACACTTCGCCCTGTTCCGTTCCCCCAGCAATCCATTTTCCGTCTTTGGAGACAGCGAGACAGTTGACAACCCCCGATGTGTGCAGTGTCGCCACTTGTTTGCCGTCCTTGACTCGCCATACCCCAACTCCCCAATTGCCACTCATGAGATACTCGCCGTTCACAGAGAATGACATTGCCCGCGTTTCGTGACCGACATCGATCTCGATGGGTTGGGAACTTCGCTCTTGCTCAAATGGTCAGCATAAACGCAGCTCCATCTAACTGGTACGCACCCATCATTGTCGACGATAGTCGTGACCGAGCAACACAATGTGGAAAAGAAAAGGTGAGCAGCAGCTGTGACCCGTGTCCTTTTCATATTTTTAGGAACGTCGTCCTTGATTGATATCGCCCATCACCGATCACCTCGTGTTCGCACGGGCCGTGTTGCCAGCCGAGAGAACCATCGTGTCGCTCACACGCTAAAAGGTCCGAGAACTGGTGCCTGAGGTGCACGAACCTCCACGAACCCGAGGTAAGAGAAATGGCTTGTTCCGATGCAGACAATGTCTCCGACCACGCCGTGTGATTATCGTTCTCATGAAGTGCGTATGTATCGTCCCGTTTCCCCTATAAATATATAACACGCAGCCCTATCCGCAGAATGAATCACCCCATCTTCACTCGCAAGCACCATTTCACTTCAAAATCTAGCCAGCTAGGTACATTACTAGGGGAGCTGGGTTTCTGGCCAGCTCTGGCCAGCTGAAAGTTGGTTTGTTGATATTCACTCCTGTTTTCTCCACCCCTTCTCGATATTGGATGTTCCAGATCAGACCTACCAGATCTCTCCTTTGAGCTCAGCCTGAGTCAGCCCCATCCTAGTCAACCCTTTGGTATCTTCTTTCCGACTGTAAGCTGCATCATATTCCTTAATTCTGCTACCCCTAACGCACGGATTCAATCGACCGCGTTCCTTTCCAGCACATGTGGAACCACCAAACACGAGATGAAAATGAACAAAGGAATACTTTACGTTTCGGGGCTCGACCACGTCGCCACACATAACCCAGTCGCGTCGTCTCTGGCTCGGGATCTTTTGAATTGGACAGCTAAGCTCTTCAGTGTTCAGAGTCTTCTTGTCGCTCAGCATGTACGTCATGATCGCTATCTGAAAGGCGTTAGACTACATAGACTTGCCTGCAACGTGTACCTCGACCTGTTTCTCTGATTTCTATGCGCTTGCATGTGCAGTCCCGCTCCTGCAGAATGAGAATGAAGCTGACGGGGTCTGAGTGATCACGTCAGAGCGTAGGTGTTGGTTTTTATGGACGGTAAAACCGCCTAAGTTTGTTGTCATTTCCCCACTTCGGTATATGCGCTCATTCACACCATAGAGTCCGCTACCCAAAAGAACTTTACTCTCTCTTCTCGTCCGTGAGAGACTCGCTGCGCGTCATCCCGTATCCGTGCGCGAGCCGCCTGATCGTTGTGCAGGCGCCTGACGATCTCGACGACACCCTGCACCTTGGGTATCGCCGCTTGCACAGATTTCTCAGAGAGCGCGCTCGTCGGGAACCCAGACACGATGTTTGACAGGGTAGCGGTGACATAGTCCGGGGGAAGGATATCGTTGAACGTCTTGGCCGGCTTTTCGGACCACCGTCTCAGCGCCAGGTCAGTCCACTCCTGTACAAACCTCGACCATATCTCATCTCCCGAGGCCGAAAGTTGAAGAAAGTGTCAAGGTCACCAAGTATGATCCTTGTGTCTTATTCCGGTCTTACTATGCATGACCAACGATCGGGACGTGAGACAGATATGCAGACGGCCTGCTCTGATAGTTCCTCGACACGAACAGTATTGACGTTTCGCTGTGTAACGGTTCTTGAAGCTGTACAGAGCCTGAGTCGAGACGTCCCGGGTGATGCCCGACGAGAGAAGGAAGAAGAACGCGGATGTGATCCGGCGTTGCTGAAGGAGGAGGGATGAGGGATATCAAGAGGTCGTGAAGTCATGGAGTTGCTACAAGCAATGGATCGTGAGCGATGAAAGGGAGTCTGCTGATGGACGCGACTAGATAGACGGTTGTCGGCGACGAACGCGACAGGCTGTACAAGCCAACAGCGAGTGCGACGACAAAATGATGATAGCAAAGCTAAGTAAAGAGGTAATGCTGTGCTACTTCGTCTTTGGTAGCTCTACGTCATTACTACTAGTATCATATCTCCCCATTACACGCTGTCGTGTATGGTGGGATCCAACCGAATCCGTTTAGTGTCTTTGACGGGTTTCAGGCCGACGACATGCGATACTGACATGCCACAACATATCACTCTAACCTCGCGGTCGTAAACTTTGCAAAGTGTTTGCAAGTGGGGACGGGGCTAGAAGACGAATATGGATACACCGACAGTCCAACCACCTTTTCTGTATACTTTCGACCTCCTTTAGCTATCTCCCGGCGTACGGACGAGCATGTGTGTAGGGCACGTACCTATAACGAACGATGGCAAGCACGCGTCAGTCCAGAAAGTCAGACATGTAATCCGCCAAACGTACGTTATATATGCGTTTGTTGGGAGATGAACGTTGAACCTGGGAGACTCGTCAGCGTTGAGACCGAGACTTTTGATGTGAGGAAGCGGGCTGCGATGTAGCACGGACGAGCAGAGAAGGCTGCCGAGGGAGGGCAACACGGGCAAAGGGAATCGAGGTAGACAGGATCGACGATACTTTTAGCTTGGATGGACGATGTGCCAAGTCACCTGGACAAAAACCCAGTGGTTTGGCTTGCATCCGTCGAACATATACACGACGTACCATGAAGGAGGCGATGGCCATGTTTTGGTGACACGGTGCTCTGTGAACAAGCGCCGAGAACGCGAGACAATGGAGGGTGTGCACTGATCAACATGAGCAACACGTATAAGTTGTGAAAAAGATACGCACGACCTGCTTGTTATCCCTCACCGTTGCAGCGAGTCCAGAAAGGGAAGCAAGTGGCAAGGATGAAAGCTGGTTCTCTTACTGTTTCGAAGAATGGCAAGTGGATAGCTGCGGAAACACAATGAGAAGCATTCGTGCGGGATGCAGAAACGTACGCACGGGATTGGTGACGCAACGTTTACCGTGTCAAGACTCGCACCTTTAGGATGGTGGAAATTAAGATCAGACGTGACCGCTCTCTGACGGAGCCCCTCTATATCGTTCATCCTTGGGTGGATGTCCTATCCCGGACGTCGCAGTGAGGGCGGCAAGTACGGCGTGCTTGCATGACATGATACGCCAAGATCTCACATCTACTTCGACTAGAATGGAGGGGCGCAACTGTCTAATTTATCAGCGCCACCTACCCGTATGTAATGAAATCGAGATAACAAACCGCATCAAGCCGAGTTCCATTCATCCTACAATGCGTCGTTCGTGACGTGGAAGCCCCTCTGAGTTGGTACCAAGTTGGACTACTTGGGCGATGTATTCGCACGATCTGTCTGATAATAAGGTAAGTGTACAAAGGGCAAGATGACACCCTGCCGATGGAGCAGATCGATAGCAATCTATGCGGAGAGATAGACCGTCTTCTTCGTTTCTGTGGTTGCACACGGATAAGCAAGAGCGCAGGCCAGGATGGTGATCAGATCGACGAGTCCACGTGCCTATAGCGAGCGACAGGATGTGCGTATCAGCGTCAGGAGGTCGGACCATGCAGGCTGGCAAACATACATTAGATGCAACTGTTGGGAGACGAATGTATCGAGATAGAAGCCATTGATATGTGGGAATGGGATGTGACACGAGATGGATGAGCGACTGCTGGGAAAGGCAATGTGGGCGTCGAGGCAAACAGGGCTGTTGTTGCTTCCACTTGGTAGAGAAGCGCATTCCCGGTCACTTGGACAGAACCCTGCACCCATCGAGCTGGTCGACTTCGGGATTGTAGTATGTTGCCGCGACGGGGTGCTTTGCAAGAGCTGAGGGAAAGGCACCGAAATGAGCGTGTGAACTGATCCATATCAGTGGTGGGTAACGTGTATAAGAAGCAATAAATACACGGACCACAGGTTGTCTGTCAACCTTCACGATCACCCTGCCGCTGATAGTTCCGTCGTCGACGATGAATGGTGTGTGCTGGTGAGATGGACCCGCGTTAATGCTGACCATTGGACAAGAGGGTTCCGAGCCTATCGAGATCGACGCGGGTCAATTTGTATACGCATTGACGTTTACAGCGAACGGAGAGTACCTTGTGAGTGACCAAGAGAAGGAGGTTTGGGTGTGGCGAGTCAAGGACGGGAAACAAGTGGCAAGAATGGAAACGCAGCGAACTGTCCTCTCTCTCGCTGCATCGAAGAACGGCAAATGGATCGCTGCAGGGACAGAAAGGGAGATGCTTGTGTGGAATGCAGAGACGTACAAGCAAGTCTTGAAGCACTGGGAGGACAACTGGATCCGCGGCGTCGATTTCTCGCCGGACTCGACGCGACTCGTCGCTGGAACGGACAACTGCACAGCCATTGTTTGGGACCTTGCGACTGGCAAACAGGTGCAAACACTCCATCACCAACATTACGTAATCGCAGCGAAATACTCGCCGCGAGATCGCATCGCGACAGCCACCAGCGAATCCGTTCGAGTCTGGGACAGCAGCGACGGCCGCTTGCTCGTCGACATCGACGTAAAAGTAACCCCGGAGTTCAACACCGGTCTCCTCTGGTCCAACGACCACATCTTTGTCGTATCCGACAGAAAAATCGAGGAATTTGACGCATCCACTGGCTCAAAAGTCTCGGAATGGCCAGTTCCCGATACCGACTACTGCTCGTACATCGCTCTACCAAAGCATGAGCAGTTCATCGCATTTTCCGCAAAACGTACCGTCACCTTTTGGAACACGTCGACGCACAACCAGCTCGATCTCATCCAACGCCCTGAGGGCATATTTTCCATCGCACTCTCTCCAGACGACTGGATTCTTGCCATCGGTGGAGGAGGGAAAATCACCTTATCGCCCGTGAGCACCGTGTCATGTTGGGTTATATCGTCTCTGAACAGCTTTCTAGGCCCGGCATTTAGCCCCTCTGTCTCTCCTACATCCTACTTTCCGCGAACCTGACATTCACATCGACGACACTGCACTCGACTTGTGGAAGCACGACCAGCTCGAAAACGCAGAAGCGTCATTGACTGCGTCGATCAATCAGTCGCAGAATCCGAGCCATCATATACTCGCTAGTCGAGCTCTCGTTCGCACTCGTTTGCAAAGATGGGATGCAGCCCTCCTTGATGCAGAAATGGTATTTTTCACCCTTCTTCACTCGTACACTGACGCTGACCCTGGTTTACACAAAGGCCCTCGAAATCGAACCGTCACTCATTGCCTACATTGCAAAGAGCCTAGCGCATATAGGAAACGGCGAAAGGGACAAGGGATATAGGGCCTGCGACATCGCATTTGAACGCTTCCATTCTTCTCACGTTACTTTCCTCCTTCTCGTCAAGGTCTGCATTTTAATACTGGGCTTCCTTATTCTGCTCACATCCCTTAGGCCATTGTCGTGTTTATGGCAGGAGAGCGCCTCGATGCGATCGCACGGTTGGACGACCTTATCGCTACTGTCAGGCACAACTCAATTTGTTATGTAGTCCAGGTGTGTGCATAACGTGTTACTGTGTTGAATAGTACCGCCGACGTTTTTTACAGGCATACATGTATCTTCTCCTCGGAAACTCGCGCATGGAGAGCAGCGATTACGAGGGTGCGATAAAGTCATTCGAGCTTGCACGAGCCCAGCTACGTCCCTTCCCGAGTCAATCCCTCTTCGTGGTCACACTGGTAAATTCCCTGACGAGCGTATTATGACATAGCGCTTACTCTTTCTGACAGGTATTAGGATGGAAATTCGATAATCTCGACATCTTGGTCCGACAGCGTCTTTCTGAAGCCCTCTACTCAGCGGGTCGCAGAATGGATGCAGGCAAATCCTTTCTCGAGTTGGTTAATACCTATGAAGAGGAGGTG
Organism: Xanthoconium purpureum; assembly: GCA_038090075.1. Lineage (NCBI taxonomy): Eukaryota > Fungi > Basidiomycota > Agaricomycetes > Boletales > Boletaceae > Xanthoconium > Xanthoconium purpureum. The sequence continues at coordinate 4,324 of JBBPMA010000252.1, read as the reverse complement.
TATACAAGTGGAACAATCATCGAGTGGATCTCGGGTGAGCTTACGTTTTGCCTATTTGCGGCCGCTCACCCGCCCTTTGTACCAGATTTCACCCAAGATTATCTCTCTACCCCCGAAAGCGACGACCATAACCTCCTGACTACAACCCTAGGTACCAATGCGGCAACACTTCGTACTGATCCCACACCACTTTTGAGGGAGTGGGCAAAAGCAAAACTGACAAACGGCACATGGAAAGATGCTCTGGATCTTGCTGTCAGCGTTAGTATCTCCTTGCGTTATCGTACCCTTCGCAGGATCGACCCTCCGTTTTGTTTGCAGTTTACGCTCCCCCAGGTGGCAATATATCAGGTCATTGTTGAACGCCTCGAGGCCACTGATTGCATAGCAGACGCGGCCGAGTGTTTCCACCAAATGACGAGCGAGCTGAAGGAGCAGATCAACCTTGAGTGGGTTCTTGGTAAGTGGTCGTGCATCTCTTCAGCGGCGTTGCTCATGTAACGGTTCTGTCAGATTTTAGGCAGCGTGCTGCCAAGCGACTGGAAGATCTAGGGGATACAGCAGCAGCTGCCCAGCGATATGATGAGCCTATCTCCCTCTACACGACTGCATTGTCTCTCAAGCCTCGCTCCCCACAAGGCATTCTCGTGAAGCGAAGCGAGACGTACATGACAGTCGGATCATGGGAACAGGCTCTGGATGATGCTAACCAGGTGCACCATTTGTTACAGGCAGGTCAATCACATTGACTCATCATCATTAGGTGATCGAACTCGATCCGTTGTCACCATGGGGCTACGAGAGGAAACATGCGGCGTTGCACAAAGCCGGAGACTACGACAGTGCGATCAGTGCCTTCCAGGAGATGCTGTCGAAGATGGAGCAGTCGTCTGACCGAGACATCCGTCGTGAGTCTGTTCTCGTGGTTACGGTGAAGACGATAATCTGTTGACGCCATTCGATAGAACGTCGTAAGCAGTACAAAACCCCTCTGATGGTACAAGAAAACATTCGCCAAATCGTCAAAGAAACCACCCAAAACTCGCCGCTCGAGCTCATTGACACGTCCACTGGTACTATCCATGGTAGAGACAAACGGATAGCCATGTTCGAATCCTCACCCATCTGCAAGGAGCTTATATCATCAATGACAACTCACATCAGCCTGTCCCGCATCAGGCATGTGGTACAAAAGTACTTCCAATATGTTGTGCTATCGCACAAATGGGAAGACAACGAACCGCTGTTCCAGGACGTGGTACAGATTGCGGTGTACGACTTGGGCAACTCTCCGACTCACGACAAGCTACAAACCTACTGCAGGATTACTCAACAAGCAGGCTTTCAATGGGCTTGGAGCGATACTGTCTGTATCAACCAATCAGATAAGCCCGTACTCCAAGAATCCCTGGTCGCCATGTTCAAGTGGTACCAGGGTGCAGCCTTGATGATCGTCTTCCTTCGTGGTGTCAGCTCTTCGTCGCCGGCTGGTGCTCTTGCAGAAAGTGTTTGGAATACGCGCGGTTGGACCCTTCAAGAGTACATCGCGGCCAAGAAGATCCATTTCTACACGGAGGACTGGACTCTTTACCGGAATCTACCGCTACCGAACCACAAAGAGTCCCCGGAAGTGATATCAGAGATGGAACGAGCGACAGGGATTTCTGCAGAGCAACTGAAGGCACTTCGTCCTGGCCTATCCAACATCCGGGAAAAATTACGCCTTGCCTCGACCCGGACAACGACGAAGGTAGAAGATGCCGCATATTCTTTGATCGGCATTTTCAAAGACGTTGATTTACTAACAAACTACGGAGAAGGGGAGACCTCACTAGGCCGTCTTTTAGCGAATGTCCTTACCCGATCTGGAAACGTGGACATTCTTGCATGGACCGGGGAGTCCAGTGAATTCAACAGCTGCCTGCCCGCCCGTATCACGGTATACAACGGACCAGCTACATCCCACGTCCCGACACCCATTCCGGACGTCGAGATGGAGCAAATCACTAGCGGATTGCGACCTCCTTTCTTCAACCTTGACATAGCCCTCAGGTTATACGACCGCCTGAATGACCTATCTACCCCTCGGTTTGCAATGAGTCGGATGACGCTCTCGTGCATCGCTTTCCAACTCCCCGCATTTACAGCATATCGACGTGCTTACCGCGTGAATACTGCTCCCTTCGGAATGCTGGAAGTTAGAACAAGACACAACCTCTCTTGGTGGAAGTCCCTGTATCTTGTTCACCCGTGGCTGGACGCTCTTCTGGACCACGAAGATGCGGAGGACGATGAGATGCCACCTCCCTCACCATACCCAGACGATGAAGACGAGGACGATGAAGCCTCACTGTTCCCTGAACCCAAATCCCCATCGCGCGCCGTTCCCGTACACATGGCTCCAGTCGACAGAGAGACGGGCGCACGACGACTCGCTGCGCGTCTTAGACAGCCATTCGGTGCCCTCTTACTCGCGCCAAAAGTGGCGGATCGACGTATTGTGGGTTACCAGCGCGTCGCGGCTGATGTCTTGATCTCTGTACGCTTCGGGGAGAACGTCTCGTTGGCTGATATTCTCAACAATGTACGCACGTTGGATGTGTTGTAACTATGTAGGATCTTGGAGGACAATCTACATACACGTTCTATTTATGTCTTTGCAACTAAACAGTTGAACTGGCGATCTTCGGACCTATCGGTCTCACGATGCGGGTGAAATGTTTCATGTCTGCATCATCGCTCAGGGCGCGCGTAAAACAAACCCTCAGGCAGGCACTGGCAACCGTAAAACGTAGGCATATATTGAGGAAGAGACTTAGAAACAACAAACAACGGTTCCTCACTAGCATCAGTGCCACCCGCCCACTGAACCCCTACAGCTTCCTCATGATCTAATGCCAACGGTGTGCTGCAGGAGGGGAGTGGGCATTGAGCATGGGTATTGGGTCGAACACCCCACCAAGAATTAAGATATGACATACATGCTGGCCAGTGGGGCAGCATCATCAGCCCACGAAATGTGCCTCAGTAGGACATCCACTGTATCCCCCACACAGTATATTTTGTCTACAGTTCTGTTGGAATTTATTCCATATATGGTATTTAGTGATTACATAAGCCATATTTACATCGCACCATAGTACCTTAGTTCTACTTAGTGACTTACTGAGTATTCTACAGGTTATTTTAGCCCTATCCCACAAGTTCACCTGTTACATACACTTACAATAAATGTGAGAGATTTTCCAGAGGGCAGAAAAACAGCGTGACGGCTATTGAGAGATAACAAACTATGTACGGATTAGCTCGAGTAAGTAAATAGTATATGAGTGATAACTCACCTCAGTTGTTGTGCTTGAACAACAGACTGAGGTGCTTGTCAGAAAGTAGGGAGCTTATATATGAATAGAATGAATACTATGTAAAAGGAGTAAAAAGGATCTTGTTCGAGATCTGGACACAGGAGTAGTAAAAGGATTAAATACACGGGGTGGAGAATGTACTCGTACAATGTAGGTACAATAGAGAACGTATGCGAGGAATGTAATGGACGCACGCCATGCACGCGTTGGGCCTTGGTGATTTGATCGGTCCGATGACGATGAGGCTGCGCACGCGGTTGCTAATTCCAACAAAATGAGCATTGAATGCATATGGAGGACACAAGCAATACCCTTGGCAGACAAACATTTATTGGTACTCATCCACAACATGTGGGAAAATCATAAAATCAAGGTTCAGGAACAACCAGGTCTCCATGATCATTCAAGCACTTCACATGTCCAACCAGCCCGGGAATCTGTACTATAACACATTGGAAATGTCAACAAATGACAGTCTGACCACTACACACAATCAAATGACAGTCACCATTGCTGACTCTGGAAAATATTGCACCCACATATTGGAACCTTGTGCATACTACATGTTGAAATCACAGTATATTTTTAGTATATCTTTGCATTTACTTCTACTGAGATTCTAGGCCTATCACATGATCACTCATGTGACTCATCACATGATATCGGCCGATTACACTATTCAGTTTATGATACCAATGACATCATAGATAAGCTCCCATATTGCTATTGGTTGCTTACTCATATGACGTGGTGACTTACTCATCACACCTTCCATGTCGTTCTATGACATTCCATACCTATTACTATATGTAGTAGAGACCACATACAGATACAAACAATCCTGTATGTATATAAGACCAGCCTTGTCGCAGGTCTCAATAATGAACACTCTTGTTCTTCTACCACCACCAGCTCCTCAGCTCTTACTAGCTCTACCCAAGCTACTCAAACCTTTTCTGTCA